>BSBK01012867.1:25000-80316 GCA_027943335.1 Chamaecyparis obtusa
AAAAATTACTTTATCTTTTCGCAGTAGTCTACCAGAAAATGCCCATAACTCATTGCTATTTGGATCTTCTACTCTTTGACACCTTCCCAGTGATCTCATTAGAGACTTTCTACTTATTTTCAATATTTTTCTTGTCTTTCTAATGAGTCGATATTTCTTGATTTGAGTGCTTACTATTGTTGATGAAGTACATGTCATGTGACATTACTATCTTTCATCCGTGATGTAGAACCCACACTCTCATATGTAGTCATTAGATTCTTTACAATAGATTTTTCACTTGACTCATCCATCGTTCTTAGCCCAAGAATCTTCATGATGGGCCTAAATTTTAGATTTCTCATCATTTCAACAAATAGTTGACATCTTCTTGTCACATTTAAATTCTCCAAATATGATTAGTATTTCTTTGACAAGTACGCTTGGAAATCTCATTAGGAATTGCTTGCAAAATGTTAGTATCAATATCAATCAAATATGTTGGCTTTCTATAAACAATTCTAGGAGCATCAAAAAATTTATGTGTGAATTGTGTACCATCTTGAGTGCCTTCAACATGACACAATGTTGTGCCTACACCTTGGGATATAGATAATGGTGTGCTTTCAATATGATATAATTGTGTGCCTCCACCTTGGGATGTCGACAATGTTGTTCCTTCAACATGATACAAGGGGGTGCATAAAGCTTGGGATGTAGACAATGGTGTGCCTTCAACATGATACAAGGGTGTGCCCACACCTTGGGAAGTAGACAATGGTGTGCCTCCAACATTGGATGATGATGTCTCTTCAACTTGGGAACTCATAGATGATGTGCCTGCATCTTCATAATTCAATTGTCTTGTTGCACACAAATTTCTCATTCGTTGCCTTTTTGTTTCCAATTCCAATTCTCTCTTACTTTGTATTGATGTTTCATGTTCCTCATCCAAACAAAAATATTCTTCTATGGTATTCAATTTTTTGTGTTCACGAAGTTGTCTCATTCTTTCCCTTTCCTTCTCTTTGTCTCTTTCATGCTCTTCTGGTGTTAGTGTCTTTGCTCATTTCCTTGGCATGATGATGATTTCTACATACGAATTCATTACAATTTTAAAATTCTAATATAAATCTATTATAATAAGTCAAATTATAATATAAATCTCTTACAGTATGAAAAATTATAATATAAATTTATTAAAATTATATCAAATTATGTATTGAACAAGTCTATATCACACCAATTATAAACCAAAAGACTCTTTATTCACATTTTACATGTAAAAAATAATTTTTTTTACCTCAATCGATAAATTTTGGTGAAGAATTATTGACTTTCACAATTCGATGTTGATTTTTAAACAAAAAGGTGGTGGAAATTGATAGAATATGCTTCTTTGTCACCTTGAACACCATGAAAAAAGAATATTTGTTAGATAAAACATAGAAATCAAATAGTTTACAGAAAATATGGGCCTCTTTCACAAGATCTGTAACAGATAAGACCATTTATATTAATCTTGCATAGCATGTGCATGCTATGCAAGAAACACAAAAGTGGTAAAGGGAGAGAGAGAGAGAGAGAGAGAGAGAGAGAGAGAGAGAGAGAGAAGGGGTCCTAGAACCATCTATGACTCATTAGGCAACAATAGGTGCACTAGGCATGGACTAGATGGAAATAAATCTTCTATATTCTATGAATTCCCAAGGATTTTGAATTATGTAAGGGTCGTGAAATTTATTCGACACAATAATATGATTATCAAAGGTGTAACAAAATCCTACACTTTTTGAATACAAACCATTTGCAATAACTTATTACAAACTCTCTCTCTCTCTCTCTCTCTACCATTTTAACAGCCTCTATGTGTCTATGTGTGTCTCTCTTCCTCTCCCCTTCTCACCTCTCTCTCTCTCTCTCAACTTCTCATCCCTCTCACTCTCTCTCTCCCTCCCTCTCCCCATAGCCTTATATCTCTCTCTCTCTCCCTCTCCCTCCCTCTCCCCCTATCCTTCTCACCTTCTCACTCTCTCTTCCTCTCTCAGCCCCCGCCACCTTCTCACTCTTTCTCTCTCACTTCCTTAAGCCTTTTCCAGCTATTGCATAGCGCGCACGCGCTATTGCCACCATAAATTTGAATAGCGTGTACGCGCTTTATAATACATTAGTATCCACCAAGCCTAAGGCTTGGATTTTTCTTGGATTTCCAATCCAAAGGCTTGGAGGATTCAAATAGGCCTAAGATGTGTTTTTTAGTAGACATACAAAAATTCACATATTTTTTTGTGTGCTCCTCATCAGGTTTACTTGTGGTTCAATAACGTTAAAATTAGATGACATGATATTGTAGATCTCTCTATTATCTATTTAATCATATAATTTATTTATAATTTTGATTATGTTAAGCTTTTCATCTCTAATTTCTTTTGTATGTATGTTCGATTTTTATCAAAAACCAACATGTAGTATTTTGGGCATAGATTTTGGCTCATTTGTCAAATTTTGCAACAAGTTACTTTTTTAGAAACTAGACCCAATTATACAAACTTAAAAAAATAAATTAATTTTCGATTAGTTTTCAATGATTTCTAGGGGGAGCACACTGAAATTTCATATTTTTAGGATGTGTGCACTTCAGAAATTCATAAAAAATTATACATTCATAAAAAATTTAGCATAAAAATCTAGGATAAGTTGTGTGGTGCTAGCTAACTTCTCACTAGAGCGATTAAAAAAATTCAAAACAAAAGTTAACATTTTAGAGGGAGCAAACCAGACACTATGTTATGTTTTTTCACAAAAAATAGGACCACTTTTTGTGCTCCCCCTTTTTGAGGGCTTTAATCTGGACCATTTTCAAAATAATTTAGTAGTTTAGAAACAAGATTCAGAGTATTACAACTCTTGTTTTTGTCACATCTTAAAATTTTGAGTCTAACTATCTTCAATTTCTTCTTGAACTTTAGAGTTTTCTGATTTCAGAAAAAAAAAGTGGCATCTTATACCCCCTTTTTGGTCCCCCATCTTTATGCACTTACCTATAATGGAAAGCTACAAAGCTTAAAAAATAATTGTAATGATTTTGCAACTTTATATATAACATATTTTTTAATTTAGGCTATTGATTACGATAGACGTAACCATGAGGTGTCGTTTAACGGTTCACAAAGGAAGAATGGTTCAAAAAATAGAGACATTGAAGGAGTCCATCATACTAGGGATGAAAATTGGAATAAGAAAGAGAATGTGAAGACCAGATTTGTGCACATTGCTAAGAAAAGAACACCTAGAGCCATGCAAAAGTCTCACACCATTAATAACAAGAACTCTCTAAACAAGGCTTCAAAAATTAGATAACTAGGCACTAACCAAGAGTCATTCACCATGCACCATTAACAAAGTGATTGTGTTGTAGACTTTTAGGCAAAAGGTCTAATAGAAAGGTTCAAGATCTTCATTCCAAAGAGAATTTGTTGCTTCATAATAAACTTTTTCAAAGACAAAACTCCTAAAAATAAGGTCAACTAAATAAGAATTTGGAGGTAAGGGGATCGAGAAGAACAAATTTTTAACCTTACTATCATGAGATTACTAAGAGAGGGGGTGAATCTGTAATCTACCAATTTCAACATTTAAACACTTTTGAAGTTCCTAAGGACGCTGCTCTTCCTAATGAGGAAAACAAAATGTAGGATCATTCTAGCTCGGTAACCTCTTTGGAGGAAACCCGTGATCTCTCATTAGAGTCAGATCCTTTGCTAGCTTCAAGGGTCGAAGATAGCCTGAACTCATCAAAGGGGAGGGAGATCTACCCAAGCCCACAAAAGACAAATGAAACCCAAAAAACTCTAGCACTAGTAGAATTTGGGCAAATAAATGACTAGGTGACTAAAATTTTTAGTCACATGACTAAAAATTTTAGTCACGTGACTAAAATTGATCATGTTCTACCATTTTTTATAATCACATGACTAAAAATTTTAGTCACGTGACTAAAACTGATCATGTTCTACAAATATAAATGACTAAATAAATGACCAATTTGGTCATCGAGTAAAATCACAACTAAAATGACTAAATAATTATAAGTTATCCTAATAAAAATGACTAAATGAATGATTAATACTCCTTTACACATTAACATTTGATAATATCATATACTTATATTCTTAGAAGTTGCATTTTACCAATAATGCGTGTTCACCAATAGACTTATTGTGCAAACATTATTCCAGCCACTGTTTGCCAATATCTCTAAATGGTAACTATATTTAAAATTCATTTAAGCATTTTGCAATTAGAATTTATATAGATCAGGTGCATATTATTCAAACATTATCAAGGTTTTTTAAAGTGTTATTTGTGGTGGTAGATTGGTTACTATACTGTGATAGCTATCAAGAAGGGAAGCATTTAAAGCTCTCCAGGGTACTTCAATTAATAACTAAAATTGTGTAGCTTTGATTTAATTTTTTTCCTTAGATTTTGAAGTGCATATGGTATTGAGCTATCATTCCATGTCATTTGTTCATTTCTAATTTGGAATTTCAAAATTTTTGTTCAATTAATTGTTATTTCTCTTTTGGGTTTCCTTTGGCATAGATGCAATTCTTTCATAAATTTACCTAGGACTTACATCTGTCTTATCTATTTGTCAGGACTCTTTTAGACTATTTATAATTTTTGTATTTTAATATATTATTTGACTGAGTGTGTAGTATGTTTTTGTTTTATCATTATGCAATATTTTGATTAGTATGATTTTATTAATTCTTTAGATGATGTTTATTAAATTAATTCAAGTTGAATTATTTTGTAGTGTTAACTAGATATAATTAATTACTAATTTAAAAATAGACAATGAAATAATTATTAATAATATAATTATTAGATATAATAAGTAATTAAATAAATATTGAAGTAATATAATTATTATATATAATAAGTAATTAAATAAATATTGAAGTAATATAAATAAAATAAACAATAAAATCATTGATAAAATAAATAAGACATAAGTAGTAATATTAAACAAGTAGTACTTACTAATAAATATATATATCACTACTACACATGATGACATTTTAAGAAATTTTTTAAAGACCTTACTTTTTAAAAACCTCACTTTTAGCCCATATTTTACATTCAAATTAATTCAAATAAAAAACACAAGATCCAAAACCCATAGTTACAAATCTCTTTGACTTGATCAATGAAGATTAATACAATTATTTTGTATCAAATAACATTTATTAAGTGAATGATAAAATACCAAATCACTTAATAAATACATAGTACATTTTAAAATTTACATTTAAAATAATAATCAAAATAAATAATACCCATTGGGTATTTGTGAGATAAAAAAATGAAATATAAGATGAGGCAAAAAGCCTTTCATTTTTTGCGGTAAGCATCCAATGTCATTCATTCTTCTCATTTCTTTAATTTTTTTTCTTTGTTGCGTGTTGCTGTGCTAACCAGGGTTTCCAGCTACTATGCTATTTTTGGAGGGTTTCTTCTGTGCAGACCATGACTTCTAGTGGTAGATCTGGTAAGCTCTTGTTCTCTCATGTTAGGAAACAATGGAAAAGTCTTTCATGCATTTCTTTTAATGTTCCAAGTTTGGGCATTGTGAGTCTAAACAAAAAATTATATTTTTCATAATGGTCTTTCCATCGAAGAATCCTTCTCCTAAGATTAAATTGCAGAGTGACATATGATTTAGGTACGCCAAGGTCACTATGAAGAGAATGTTGAACAACACTGAAAAGGCAACTAGAGCTCCAATGGCAACCCAGTAAAAAGAACCTTTAGTAAACATGCCTCTGCTCTTTAAAACTACTTGCCCAATGGTGGGTTCATCAATGGAGCTATCAGTGTTGGGATGCATAATAGACATCAATCATGCATCAGCATTGAGAAACAAAACTCATAAAATAAGTTTTTGGGAAAATGTCTTTTATTTAAAATCTTACCCTGTTCCATAGATCATCGAGATACTCTTTGATGACTATGACATTCTGACCATACATCATAAGAGAAGTCCAGTATCCCCATATCCACCACTCAGGGACGGAATCTACAAAATCCAAACCATCCAAAACATGATTGTTATTCACAACCCCTTTTCAAATCAGCACAAGATGATTTTTTTTAGGTGAATAATGTACCTTTTGAAATGATAAATCCTCCTAAGACAAAGACCGCCAGTAGTGCAAAAGACCCAAATGTATTTTCAATAACCATTTTCCGCCACACTGATGAAATGAAATGGAAAAGTGCCAAGGACATCTGATGTGCCCAAAAAAGAGACAGGAACTGTCGAAAAAACCTGTGGCAAAACCCAAAGGGATAATAAATGGGACTGTCAAAGTTGACTACAAAAAAAACAAAATTTAAAGGAATGAACATGGCAATAAACAACAAGGTGCAAAAGTATAAATTGCATCTTACCTGCTTGCTGCTGGAGCAAAACCTACTACATAATATATTAATATTATCCATATTTTAGATTCAAGAAAAGACAATGGTATTCTCAGCACCCATATAGGCATGGAAAATGCCCATGTAGGGTAGAATAACAAGTCACGTTGCTTTTAGAATATTGGAAGCCTGACAATTGTCATAGCCATTTCAACCATTCCATTGAACATCACATTAACAAGAGCAAAGAAAAGGGCACCGAGATACAAGTTTCCATCTGCAATTTTTTTGTGATGCATCTTTGTCCACAAAAATATCATCATGGTGATGAATGCCATGATTGATATTTGGGTAGTCTTGAATACATTTAAACAAAACTGTTTCGTTTAATTAGTAGCCATTCCCTAGTGAAGCATGCTCTGAATATCTCATAGTTAGTGAGCCCATACTTTTCAGTGACCAAATCTGTTGGATGACTTTGCATCTTATCAAATGGAACTACTAACTCATTTGCAAGTTGTTGGCCTACATGAAAATAATTGTAAGATTCTGCAAATTCATTGACTGGAACATAGCAATAAGGTTGATTTTTGTTTGCCCAATATTGTGCCTGATCTTTTCTGGATGTCACCTGGAAAGTCATAGCATGGTTGTGACAAGTTTGAGATTCAGAACTCTTTCAATAAATAATAAATAGGAAGTAAGTTCTAGTGAACTAAAAATAATACCTCTTGCAGAAAGTCAGCAACACCCTTTCTTGTAGGACACTTGAAGCCCATGAACTCAAAAAATGCAAGAACGCTTTCCCATGGTCCTTGATAAACAATTTGTCCTTCTGAGAGAAGAATTATATCATCAAATAGTTCATAGGTCTCTGGGGCAGGTTGTAGTAGAGAAATGACCATAGTTCCATCCATCACATGAATAGATTGGCGTAGACACTTCACAATTTGGTAAGTTGTTGAGTTGTCCAATCCAGTGGATATTTCATCCATGAATAGAGCTTTGGTGGGTCCAACCAACATCTCCCTTATAATGGATAGGCACTTAAATAAGCAGGGAGGTCTAGTGATTGAATTTTAGTAGATTAACTTTAAGGTTATAACTCGAAAGACATACCAGTTGTTACTCGTTTCTTCTGACCTCCTGAAATTCCTCTTCGCATTTCATCACCAACTAGGATATCTACATAGATGTCTAAGCCAAGAATCTACATCTGAATTTTTTAAGGTAATTTTTTCGTAAATCACAACTCAAAAGATGAACATTTCATAAATAACTTAGATTCAATTAGAATTTGCAGTCAAGAGCAAGAAATGCATAGCATTTTTTTCTTTTGCAAAATGAACCAACCTTAAGGATGTAATCTGTGACCATATTTGTTTCTTGACCTTCCATAGCTATAGCCTACACATGAATCATGACAAAACAAGTCAGAATTACGACTCCATCATCCATTGTTTCTTCTTAACAACTCCATGTTTGTCCAATAAAGCTAACCTTCATGAAAACATCAATATCATGGTCTGGTTTAATTCTTGCTTCCTTTTCCCTCCTTGAAAGCTCAGTAAGCATCTCTGAAATAATGGAAATGATGGAACCTTCAATGTTAAAAGATCTTAATCTTTGGCTCTTTGGTTGGCTGGCATGTTTACAAACTTTCCTTTTAAAAATATTAGAAGCCATACTTTACAATGAATTTATTTCAAAAATACGTATAATAAACATGTTATCATAGGAAAATATAAGAAAGATAATGATCATAGAGGATGCACTAGTATGAAAACCTACAATTTCAAGTATGCTAGGCCAAAATTAAAATTTCCTCAACTAACTTTGTCAAAGGAATGAAACAAAAAATTATGAGAAAAGAGGAGCTTGTGGGGAGCAGAACACAAAAATTTGTCCATACCGTAACTAGTACCAACTCCTTTACAATGGCTAGAAAAATCCATGCTCTCTCTCTATCATTGGTCAATGCCAAATTCCCAAATTGTAGTGATAAAGATAAATTTAAATATTAAATGCCAATTGATAGTTCAGAATTTTAATATTATTATTATGTCATGCCATATTACTTGCTTCCATAGGCATCACCAGTCTTGTGTTTGGACATAGAAAGAACTGCATGGACCGAGTTATTCAATCTAGATTTTCATAGATGAATTTGTGTACTCTAGTGGGAGGTAGTTTAGGACAAATCAGTAAGCAGGTCAACGTTCAGGATTATACGTTGTGGAAACACCATTATATTTGGGGAGATTAGATAAATAGAAGGGGTATCACTCATTATTCTTCTTTGTATAGAGAGAAAAAATTGTTCTCTTGTCATGCCAGGTGTTCAGGTTTTTCAAAACAAGACTATAAAAGTCAGTTTCTCCAATTCCAAGCAAGGCATTCAACAAAGAGTTTTGTCAGAACTGTTGAGGCCTTTGAGGATGCAGAGCCCCTATCAGAGACTAATACTATCAAAGATTCTTTGCAAAAGAGTGCATTGTCAATTTGTCTTCTTTACTGGTTGAAGATGACCAAAAGTATTGGAATAATTTGATGACCCACATTGGAGCCATTATTGTACTCTTAGCATTGACATTAGTCTCAATACATCTCGCTTTTGTGATATCAGGAGTCATTTGTACTAGTGCTGGTGCAAAAGGAGGAGCTTCTACTGCTATTACAGTTGGAGAGAAGGCAGCTAGCTCCTTTGTATGATCAGAACTCCTTAGTAGTGCTTGGACTGGACTCGTTGCTGGCTGTTTGCACACTTTAACTGGACCTGATCACCTTGCTGCTCTATCCCCCCTTTCAATTGGCTACACAAGAATGGAAAGTGCTGCAGTGGAAGCTCTGTGGGGTTGTGTCATGATGTTGGACAAGTCATTTTTGGTATCCTCTTTCTGATATTGAAATATAAAATGCACATTGAACTTCTTCGCTCTTGGGGAGCTCGAGTTGTGGGCATTAAAGAGGCCTCACAAGTAGCTGAACCTTGTGTGGCTCTAGAGACTGGTCATCATCAAGAAAATCTGTTGGAGACTATCACTACTCTTGAAAGTGGCAAAAAAAATCTCAGATTTGCAACCTTTGTGACAGCAATAGTGCATGGCTTGCAGCCAGATGCACTTCTTATGGTTTTACCTGCCCTTGCTCTACCTTCTCGTTTAGCAGGAGGAGCTTTTCTCTTAATGTTTTTGCTCAAAACTATCATGGAAATGGGTGGTTATACTACATTTATTGGGTCTTGTAGTGATTCACTCAAAACAAAGGTACCAAGGATAACAGAGGGACTTTCATGGGGTTCTTCACTTATTGCAATTGCTCTTGGTGGAGCAATTCTCTTGAGTGAATTTTTGGGAATCAATCTTTTTTAGTATTTGATTCAAACATGTTCTTTGACCCTACTTTTACTCATATAGCATCTAAGCTATATTTTCTTTCTTTCTCAAGTTTATGTTGTATTTTTTTGAGTAAAATCAGCAAATAATAAAAATAATTATATTATATATATGTCATATATGTTAAGGATCATGATTCAAATTAAAATCATTACAATTACAAAATTTACCATAAAAAATAATAATTTTCTTAAATCTTCATTTATCATCAAAAGGATCTAGATCAAGATATATGTATAAGGTTTTTGGATTCAAAACAACAGAGTTCAAAAATTTATTTGTTGTTACCTTTTGGCTCTCAACACCTTTGGGTATTTAGTAACATTTTGATGATGACTTGAAGAAGGCAGTACATTTCTACTTTCCATGTCTTCCTGCTTAATTGGCCACTTGTTGGCCTCCATGCTTAGGCTTTCATAGACCAACCACACCAGCACTTAAATTTAATTAGCATGATTTAGTGTGGAAACTAATGTTTTTTTCCTCAAATTCATTTATATAGGTACAGGAGTCAAAGGAGTCAAATGGTTGCTAGAGATGGAGTCAAATTACTTTTGCCAATCCCTTTTTGTGTGTTATAAGGAGTCAAATGGTTGCTGGAGATGGAGCAAGCCAAAGAGAACATCAAATGCAAAACAAGAGTGTTGGAATAGGATATGGAGATCTGTCAAAGCATAAAGGATACTAAAATTGTGTTAGATTTCATGTGGCAACATCGCTTGTAGACATGTATGTGAAATGTGGAAACATAGACAATGCACGTGAACTGCTTGACAAAATGCCTCAAAGAAATGTGGTCTCCCCACTCTCATGGACTGTAATAATTTCAGGAAATGAACAAATTTGAGCTCTACAAAAAGGCTTTAGAAATTTTCAATCAAATGTAATTGGTAGGAGTAAAGCCAAACTCCACAACCTTTACCATCATCCTAAATGTCTGTGCCAAAATGGGAGCTTTGAAATAGGGAATGGACATTCATCAAAACATAAAAAATAGGTGAATTTTGTTAGAAATTGTAGTTGCAACTACTCTTGTAGACTTGCATGCAAAATGTGGAATCATGGACAAGGCACTTGAACCATTTTGACAAAATCCTCAAAGAAATTTGGTATGATGGATATCCAATGATCATAGGATATACACAAATTGGATCTATTGAAAAGGCTTTAGACACTAGAAGAAAAGTAGAGTTGGGCGTAAGACCTTTCATTAACTTTAGTATTTTCAAACTAAAACATTAAATCTATACATTAAATAAAATCCCCAATCAACTTGTCTACGTTAGAATTTGAATCTCCCATTTTGCCCCTTTCCTTTGAAGACTAGATCTATTATGGGTGAATTCTATGGCCTGTAGATTACCCTGTATAGGACTTAGGCTTATGGTTATGAGTTCTTTTAGAATCGCTCAGCTGGTATGTTTTAGCCCTTTGGGTATACAACCAAATTATATTCTATTTCTACCTACTTCTAGAATTGGAGCAAATTGGATTTATACTAGAAATTGACATTAAAATCTATGAGATTTCAGCTTTCAAACCAAACCTATCAACCATGAGAGGATTCGACTAGTAAAATTAAGCCATGCATCTGAAATCTTTATGTTGAGGCTGTTGGCTGAAATATTTGCTTTGAAATTGCCATACATTATCCAATATATCGGGTTTGAGAATCATCTTCACAAATGCTTCTCTTGATACTACTTATTGAAGCTTTAAGTTAAATGGGAGTACATTTTATTCAAGTTTAGAACTTTTTGTTAACAATCAACTTAATTTTATGTAGATCATGGAAGAACCTTGGATGCATTTTTTGAGTCTATTAAAGGTATAGACTCTGTTGCCTTTCTAAAATTGATGTGCTCCATAATTTTTTTGGTTTTTCTATGGGTAATATATTCTGTATTCCCAGATTTAATAGTCCAACCAGGACAATACTTTTTGACTAATGATTCTAGAAATGAATAAGATGTCAAAAAAATTAAATTGACATCAAGGAAGATAATTTACACTATTTTGTCCTTTTTTTTATTCTGATTATTGTACCATCTTTCCATCCAAAATTTCTTATGTTCACAATTTACTTGCAGGAAAATTTCAAACTGATATCGACAAGGCTTGGGTTGTTGAGATACTGACATTTCATACCTATCATTAATTGTAGTTCTAATCATTTTTTAATCATACTGCTTGGGTTCTAATCATTTTGTAACATTTCATACCTGTCATTAATTGTAGTTCTTATAAAATGTAGTGGCATTTTAGCTGCCAAGTTACTATGATATGTTTGGCTTGTGTTGGCTTAAAGGCCTAGTCTTTAAGTTTGTTTCATCTTTATATCTACTATTCTATCTTTGAGATTTTGTTTAAGGTTATGAGGTCCTTTCAAGACCCTTTCTTTTATCCTCATAGAAAAAGTTACTACAATTATATTGTTCCTATTGCATTGTTGTAGAATGAAAGTAGTGGCAAGATATTTTATTAGGGGTGTTATGATTTGGACATTTTCTTAATTACATTTTACTACGTTGGTGAAATCCCTGAAGTGGTATGAGATACAAAACCTAGGGGAAGACTGTCATAAAAAAATGTGACAGACAAGCTACAACAGAAATTACTGATTATATTATGATCAGCGAATGACCAAAATAATAGGTGGAGTGCCTAAAATATCTGATATTTAATTATGATCGACCCCTCTAATTCCTTTGCTTTAAAAAGAAAATTCTGGATGAATCCAAAGCATTTCTAGGGTAGTGGAGTAGCACCTCTTTACTATTTTGGCATAGATCATAGTCATACAATCAAACATTTTTGTCATGAGACATGGAATTTACATTTTTGATTCTTGAGATGAATCACATTTGAGCTAAGAGTCACATGCTATGCAATTTACCAGTTAATATATTTATATAGAGTAGCTCAATAAACCATGAAGGAGTTTCAATAATTTTCTCCTCTCAGTTCTAGAGAGGTAAAATGAGGTTGACACAAAACATTACCAATGCAACCTGCTCTTGCAGTGAAGTACTCTTCATGCATCCCCCAACGCATACCTCAATGTTAAGAGTACATAGATTCAGTTGCATAGCACATTTCAGCCAAAATCTAGTTTTATATACCAAGTTGTAAACTTATGTACCCTACTCATGTCCAAATAAAACCACTTTTGAGATAGAATTTGGCTCTATTTACCAAGTTGTAAACTTACGTACTCTACTCATTCAAAAATTTTGATCTTGTTTTGAACTAGACTCAAAACATGATATTAAGAGAACCTTTGTCCATACTTTCAAAATAAGGGACACCCTTCTTTCTGGCAAAAAGAATGCAGAGGACAATGTCTCAGGAGAAGACGTTTCTTTCCTTGATTCTCTGCTTCTTGGATAGTGGGAAGACATGATGAGAAAAGGTTTGTTCCGCTATGATGTTACCACTTGTGAAACCAAGGTTATTCCTAGCAAAAGAGGCTTCATTTCACATTTGAATAAAGGACACCATCTTAAAAAATGTCCTACTAAATTTCGAGTGGACAAGGTGCTGCAGCCTTTTGATCCCAAGAAGTTAAACTTCACTAAAGTAGGCCATGAAGAGGTGCTTTTCTGTTTTGAAGAGAACAAAGAAGATAAAGTTCAGTATCTAGACAAAGCCCCAGTCTTGGATAGTCCCAATGTCATTTCTATCAATGTGAGTCCAATTGAATATGGACATGTGCTACTCATTCCTCAAGTGATGGATTGCTTGCCTCATCGCATCAACCCTGATAGCTTTCTCTTAGCTATGCACATGGCTGCTGAAGCAAGCAGCCCAACTTTTTGTCTTGGGTATAAAATCTTGGGGGCTTTCGCTACCATCAATCATCTGCACTTCCAAGCTTATTACATGGTCCTGCCTTTCCATGTGGAGAAAGCACCCACAAAAAGAGTTCCATGGAAGTATGAGAAAAGTGGGATCAAGATTTTTGAGCTTTGCAATTATCCAGTGAGGGGCCTCATTTTTGAAGAAGGTAATAAGCTGGAGGACCTTTCTGATGTTGTTTCCAACTCTTGTATTTGTCTTCAAGAGAATAATATTCCTTATAACATACTTATAGCAGATTGCGGCAAACTAGTTTTTTATGTTTCCTCGGTGCTATGTAGAAAAGAAGGCTTTAGGAGAAGTGGAACAAGAGATATTAGATACTCAATTCAATCCCGCAATGTGGGAAATTAGTGGACACATGGTTTTGAAGAGGAAGGATGATTTTGAAAGGGCTTTTGAAGACTATGCATGGAGACTACTCATTGAAGTCTCTATGTCATAAGAAAGATTTGAAGAAGTCAAATCTTATGTCTTGGAAGCTACAGGTAGTGAAAAGGTGCCAGATGAAGAAGAAGAAAATTCAAATCACAAAGCAACACATATGGTGGAAGATGAGGTTCCTGTGTTCCATTTAGTGGAGAACAATCATAATGATCCCATGTGAGTGACTGAAGGATGCCTTGTGCTTCAGTAATTTAATTATGATATGATATTATACTATCTTATTTACCTGACATAGATTGCAAATAATCTATTCTCATGTTTACTAAAAAGGATGGTATTCCTGGCAGAACTATGGTACGATATTATGTAGCCTATTTATCTGGCGAATATTGCAAATACTTATTGTTTTGTAGTATCTGCTGCCATATTATATTATGTGTACTTTTATGGACAAATTGGTACTTGGACATAAGTTCTATCAACCTATTTAAATTGGCTTGAAATTAATTTTCAAAAAAAATAATTATTCTTGGTTTCACTTTATAAGTTGCACAATCTGCACTGAATGCAATCTCAACTTTATTGTTTGTTTCTTGTAGACAGTATTTACCACAAAGATATACTATGGTAAAGGGGAGTGTAAAGCACAATGGGTACATGATCAACATACATTACATTGTCTTTATCCACCTGAATCTAATTTGTTCCAAGAGAAGTCGAGCTACCGAGAATTATCTAAAATTTCTGAACAAGCAAAGAGACAGTCTGAAGTTGTAAGGTATATAATTTAATTATTATGTAGACAAAAGTATAGTTTTTGAGAATTTTTAGATTATGTTTCTACTGGTTCTAATAATTTACTCTATCTGATTAACTATTGTTCTCATTTTTTATCCTTTAGAGCAGGTGGTTAGATGTTTCCTGGACCATGTAGCATCACGAGAAAAGACATTTTTGACATCTAATGCCGTGGTTGTTGAAATCAAGGAACCAGAACCATCTATGCCTGTTGGAAACCCTATGGATAAATCAAGTTTGTATACACTTCTCTTTGGTTATCATTAGTATATCCTTACTGGGATGGATTGTACAAAATAGTGTCTTAAATAGTTTTTTTAATATTTTTTCTAACACTAGATGGTCTCTTCAAGAACACTAGGTTTTAACCCTTGCTATCATGTAACCTGGTTTAATTGATTTCCAGTTACCAGTTTTGGGAGAAAGGGCGTAAATTTTGATTCCACCGTTGGATCTGGCTACAAATCAGAGAAATCCTTTGTAAATAGGTTATCTAAAACCTGACTGAAGCAATTGGAATAATTGACAATCTAGGAAAAGTTATTAGTGACTGAGCGTGACTGATCAGAATAAGAAAATCAGAATGAGATTATCTACATGATACAAAGGTTCAACAAATCAGTTGGACTCTATCGTGGTTTGAGGTGTCCTTTGAAATAAGGTATAAAGATAGTGTCTCATTAAGATGTTTTTCATTTCTCTAATTAAACTTGTGGTGGAAGAACATTCAAGTGTAATGAAGGAGTTATGAGCACTTGCCAAATCTTATTGTTACTTGACAAGCTATTGCTGCTACAATGGAATTTTTCCTTGAATGCATGATGGGAATAATTTGTGAACATAAGGGTAATGTTTTGCATTAAGTGTCGTGATTGTACCAAGGTAGGGCAAGGTGTCTCTTGCGATTAGTTTTTTTGAGTTGGTTGTAGGATATTTATGTTTTTTTACTCAATTAAGAGCCATTTGAAGTGACTATGTAACTGTGACCATTTGTATTCTTTCTTGCAAATCAGTAATACATACAATAGTCAGTGTAACAAATTGTTTTAAAATTAACATAATATGTATGTACTAAATGCTTCTTGTAGTTTCTTTTTAGATTATTTTTTTAGTAGTTCATTTTTTTATCCTAATCAAAAGTGTTAACTATTCATACATGATTTCATTTTGTGCACAACACAGAAACTTCTTTTGGGAGCCAAGAAGTACTCAACAACTATTGACATGTGGTCTGGACTCTATAATGGAAGTTTTAGCAAAAGAGCCTCTTTTTTGAGGAAAGACTGAAACAGATCAATTACATAAGGTATGCATCCTCAAACCCTTAAATTTTGTATACAAGATTATTTCAGTTTATGTCAACCAATTCATATACAAATGTCTTTTCAATATTGTTTTAGACTATTGCACAAGTAAAGATAGAGATCACTTGGATGTGTACTTTAATAGGCAAAGAGTTCACATCCTTGGGAAACCGCTCAAACTTAGCTTGTACAATGAAGGTAAAATATTTTCTAAATAGTCACAACCTCACCTTGTTGAGCGAAGACAGAACTTGTCATCCTCTCCTCTAACCAGATTGCTACCAACCAAATCATGTGCAATAATCTTTTCAACTATTATTGACAATCTAGAAATGAATTAATCATGTCAACCGACCACAAAATCCTCTATCTGTTTCACACTTATAGAAGAAATGGTCAGTTGTCTTCTATTTGTGGAAATCAATGCAAAAAACATCTGCAATACCTGCTTTACTCAAGTGTTCTTTGGAAACTACACTTTGAGACATTAGTAGCTATCCTGACACCTTGTGTTTGAAGGAAGTTCTTGATTTCCAAATTATCCAACATTTCCACCACTTGTCCAATTATGGCAATGGCATTAGAGTGGCTCACTTGATTATATTGGTCCTTTTCTTACAGCTGAAGGATGATTTTTCATTTCTCCACTTCGCAATCATTTCAATATAGATGTGCACTCCATAATTGCAACCGAAAAAGGCAAATTTCAGTAATCAACTTACAGAGCTCTTGAAAAATAGGTTTGCTTGCTTACATCAAACTTGAGCTGTGTCTAATTCCTCCCTATAGTTCCATTGTTATCTGTCATTTTCCAAAAGCTTTGCCCACAAAAAATTGTGCATCTCATATCACAATTAAGAACAAAATAGTTCAAATGGCATCATTAAAAGCATTAGCAAGCTAATACTCATTGATGGTTCCTTCCACAACAATGAATATAAGTGGGACTAATATTTCTGCCTAGTACCATAATAAGAGAGTACATCTTAAGTGATTGAAATCCATTTTAGAAGTAATTTGAGATGTTGGTCAGCACTCAAAGATGTTAAAACTGCTAGGTGAATTTTGAATGCATCACTTTCAATGGTTACCTTATGCCTTCATTGACAATTTAATCTGATCTTTGCCAACTAGATGATAGTCTATCTCTACAAAGAAGATAGTATCTATAGTTATACAAATATATCTGTGAATTCTTTTTTAAATGATATTATTTGCAAATGTTTAAGAAGAACAAGTTCACTATTTGCTTGTTTTCAGACTTCATAAATCACAAAAAATGCATAGCATGATATTCATTTGCATTGAAAGAAACCTTTATTCATTTCCTTTATTGTTTGGGCAAGCTTGGAAGTAGTAGGACTTAGATTTTGTCTGTATGCACAATGATGAGCAATGTTTCTAGCTAAGTTGATGTAAATATAGATGGGATGTAGATATCAGCCAATCATATATTGAAAACCATAAATGGGAACAAGCCACATGTAATGTATTTTCCAATGACATCATTCACTTCATTTTTATATTGCACATTGAATAGCTTCACCATTGAGTTTAAAGTATCACTAGTCATCCTCCCCTTAAGCTTTGCTACCCTTGAACTATAGATGGAAAAACTTGAAATCATGTTTAGTGGAAAGTACTAGTATACATGGTATGATTATTCTTTAAAGGGTACTAGCTCAATGGAAGAGCGCCTACTTTACAAGTAGGAGGATGATGGTTCGATTCCATCGTGCCCTAATATGACTAAATATATGACTAAATTAATGACTAAATTAATGACCAAATAAACAATTAAATAAATGACTAAATAAATGACCAAATAAATGACCAAATAAACAACCAAATAAATGATCAAATAAATAACCAAATAAATGACCAAATAAACGACCAAATAAATGACCAAATAAACTACCAAATGACCAAATAAATGACTAAATATATGACCAAATCAATGACCAAATAAATGACTAAAATAGTTTAGTCATAAATTTGGTCACGAGATAAATGACCGGCAATAAACTACCAGTGGTCATGTGACCAAATTTGGTCATTTATCTACAATTTTTTGTAGTTTATTTGGTCATATATTGATGTTTTTGTACTAGTGTAGATCAACTCAGTAGTGAAGCTTCGAATGCTAATATGTTAGAGTCTGAATCAAAGAATGACAGATCAAAAGAAAAGTATGATGACTCAGAAACACTGGAAGCAGAGAACAAAAGTCCATGGATCAGTGTTAAAAAAAAAAAAAAGATCTCCTACAGGAAAAGGCTCTAGCTCCTAGCCAAGAAGAGAAAGCATAAAGGATCAGACCCCTACAATAGGGAAAAATAGCTCTAAGGTGATACAAGGAGGCTCGGCATCTAAATCAAACAAAAAAGGGGGCCAAATCAAATCTGGAGGAGTTCAAACAAGAGGACAACAACAAAAGGTAGATACTGGAACACCTAAAAGAGAAAGGGGAAGAGTATCTAAGAACAAATAGAGAGAGATGGAAGCAAAACAGAACATAGCAGATGGAAGACAGCTCACCATCGTTCAGGTCTGCCCTCCAAATTTTTAATGAAGATTTTATCTTGGAATATTAGAGGTCTCAATAGTCCTCATAAACAAGATGTAGTTAGGAACTTAGATAGAGATTCTAATCCTAATATTTTGCTTATTCAAGAAACTAAAATGGTTAGAGATAAGATAGTTAAAATCAATTTGCTAAAGAATGGGGATAAGTTTAGTAGTGACTCTAAAGGGGCTTCTGGAGGATTGGCTATCTATTGGAATACTAAAAGTTTTATTTACAACCTATTGAAAGAGGACAAGAGTTTCCTGGCAGTTAAAGTTAGCAGTATTAAGGATAATTTCTCTTGGACTCTAATTAACGTGTATGCCCCTAATACTAAAACTGGTAGACTCAATCTTTGGAAAAGGATTCATGACATCAAAAAGGATCACCCAGATGATAACTAGATGATGATGGGAAACTTCAACACGCCCCTGAAAGAAGTTGAAAAAAAAGGAGGGAACAATACCCAAGTGGAAAGCAGGGTTGATCTTATAGATTTCATAAGTAGTGAAGGCCTGTTGGATGTTGACCTCAAAGGAATTGATTATACTTGGACAAATAGAAGAGTGGGATTCGATCTCATACAGGTCAATCTTGATAGAGTCCTCGTCACTCATGGATGGATTGCTAACTTTTCTTGCTCCCTCTTATCTCTTAACCGCATTGATTTAGATCGCTATCCTATCTCCTTTATCGCTAACTCCTTCAAAAGGAAAGGTAACACTCCTTTCAGACTAGAAAAATGTGGATGCCTCACCCAGATTTAAAAAATAAGATAAAGGAATGGTGGAATATCAAAGTTGAAGGAAAAGCTATGTACCAAGTGGCAAAAAAAATGGCAAATATCAAATCTAAAGTTAAACACTGGAACAAGGAGGTCTTTGGTGATATTTTCTAAACTAAAAGAAAAATTCAAATGGACCTCAAGGAAATTCAAGACAAGATTCAGGGTATAGGGTTGACAGAAGATATGAGAAAAGAAGAAAATGTTATCCTTGCTGATTACCATAATATCATATCTAAAGAGGAGACCTACTGGAGACAGAGATCAAGATCCCTATGGCTGAAAGCAGGAGATAGAAATACTAGATTCTTCCACTTAACAATGATGAAACGTAAAGCTATGAATAGAATCAACTCACTAGTTACTTCAAGGGGCACTCTCAAAAAAGAGGAAGAGATAAGGAATGATATGATGGGTCACTTTGCCTCGATTCTTTCTAGAGAACAAGATCTCAATCAAGATGATCAGAACTCTTTGCTTAGCTCCATTCCTACATTGTTGGAGGCTGAGGACAATCTCTTTCTTAAAGCTATTCCAATAGAGGAAGAAATTAAAAAGGCCATCCAGTCCTTTGAAGGTGAAAAATCCCCTGGGCCGGATGGTTTCCAAATTTTTTTCTTTCAAAACTACTAAGAAATTATTGGAAAAGATATTTGTGGTGCTGTGAAAGAATTATATGGTTCTAAAGCTATTCTTAAAAAGCTCAATTCCACCTTCATAGCTCTGATACCCAAAAGATCGGGAGCTAACTCTACTGATAGCTTTAGGCCTATAAGTCTTTGTAACTCCTTGTATAAGATCATGTCTAAGGTTCTCACTACAAGGATTCTCAAGATTCTCCCTTGACTTATTTCTCCTCAACAAAATGGGTTTGTTCTGGGGAGGCAAATCCTAGACTCGATTATGGTTGTTCACGAGAGTATTCATTCGCTAGAAAAATCAAGGAAACAAGGTTTCCTCATGAAACTTGATCTATCAAAAGCTTATGATAGAGTTGATTGGGAGCTTCTTTCTAGAATTCTTTAGGCTTTTGGTTTTGATGTTGGAGTGATCAAACTTATTATGCAACTTGTTACTACGGTTTCCTCTTCAATGATTGTGAACGGGGGATCCTCTCCTTTCTTCAGACCTTCTAGAGGGTTCCAACAAGGTGATCCTATCTCCCCTATCCTTTTTTCCATCATGGCTAAAAGTCTTGGGAGATTCATTACCCTATAGGTCTCTCAAGGTTTGATTTCGGGTTTACATCCATCTTCAGCAGGTATTGTCTATTCTCATGAACAATTTGTTGATGATACGATTCTTATGGGAGAATCTACTGTTAACGAGGCTAGGAATATGAAAAAGGCATTAAATTTTTATTCAAGTGCTTCAGGTCAACTCATAAATTGGGAGAAGAGTGCCCTATTTTTCTTCAATACTCCTGAAGCTAGAATGAATAAAATCTCTGCTATTCTTGGTTGCAAAATAGGAATAATCCCGACCTCTTATCTCGGGCTGCCGCTATGCTTGAAACGGGAGGCCAATTTCTGGAATGAAATCCTTGATAGATTTCATACAAAGTTGGCAAGATGGAAAAGAGTGATCCTAAGTCAAGCTGGAAAAGTCCAACTGTTGAAGGCTACTCTTCAAAATCTTCCTGTCTATGCCCTTAGTCTGTTCAAAATACCTCAAAATTTTTTTGATTTAATTGAAAAAATCCAAAAAAGGTTCCTTTGGATAGGAGTGGAAGAGAAAAAGAGACTCGGCCTGGTGGCCTGGGAGAAGATTTGTAAACCGAAAAAGATGGGGGGCCTCAGAATTAGGAGCATAATTAATACTAATAAAGCTCTCTTAGCAAAGCAATACTAGAGAATCTTTGAAGATGAGAAATAATGGAATATGATAATGAAAAGGAAATACCATCTCAATAATCTTGTAGGAATGCTCCAATCTCAAAATGATATATAGGTATCTTTTGTCTGGAATAGTATAAGTAAAGGCAAGAATCTTATAAGCAAAGGCGCTATTTGGAAGTTGGGAAATGGCAAAAAAATTCAATTCTGGAATGATAAATGGATGTCGAATAAGCTTCTTATAGAGAATGAAGAATGGGGGAATGCTATCCAGGATTGTAAAGATTCTATTGGTGAATTTGTGAGTGACTATTGGAAAAATGAAGAGTGGATAGACCTAAGGCTGAAGGATATCAGATTTAAAGAAGTGAATAAATAATTAAACAACTGGTTTATCAGAGAAAATGAGTCTGATAAACTTATCTGGGGTCCAACTACTTCTGGAAAGTTCTCGGTTGCTTCTACTTTGAATCTTCTCCTCCCTAATGAGGCTCAACCTTTGTGGGCATAGGTATGGAATAAAGACCTTACCCCTAAAATTAACATGTTTTTTTGGCTTCTTGTCCAGAACAAAATCCTCACGCAGGACAACCTCATGAGAAGAGGTTTTTAATTGCCTAATAGATGTGCCTTGTGCTGTCAAGAAGCTAAGAATTGAAATCATCTTATGATACATTGCTCTTTCACTAGAGAGGTTTGGGACACTATAATATCTTCGCTCGAGCTCAATTGGGTGAAACCTAACTCTATCCAGGAGTTTTTCCAGCAGTGGCATAGTCCTTTCCATGACAAAAGTGCTAGGGATATTTGGAAAATTGTCTTTCCCCACTTCTCTTGGAAATTTTGGAAGGAGAGGAATAACAAAATCTTTAGAGAAAAAAGAACCTCCTTCTTTGGTTGCTAATTCTGTAACTAGTATAATGGAGAACTATAGAAGTATGAGAATAAAAGATAGTAACCATTGGGATCCTCAACCTAAGAAGGACAATATTATTTTGTGGGAGAGACTAAAAAGTAGTCAGATCCAGAATCCCAGAGATAATGTTATGTGGGTTGCTCCTCCTTTTGGATGGATTAAAGAGAACTTTGATGGTTTGGCTAGGGGAAATCCTGGAAGGGTTGGAGGTGGTGGTCTTTTAAGAGATGTTGCTGGAAACTGTTTAGGAGTGATCATTGTCCTGCTGGGTATCCAAACAAACCATGTGGTGGAGGCTAAAGCTGTGCTTTACCTAGTTATGATGGTGAAAGATATGGGTTGCATGAAATTATGGCTGGAAGGGGATTCACTAAATATAATTAATTGTATTAAAGGTAAGTCTGTGAGCTCATGGACTATAAAACACATTATAAACAAAATAAAAATAATTATGAATTTTTTTGAAGAATGCCATGTCACTCACGTCTATCGTAAAGGAAACAAACTGGCGAACAGGTTGGCAAATGAAGGTACCTTGAGTGACGTCACCCAAAATTGGAGAGGGGAAGCGAATCTAAAGGTTGAGATTATGAATCTAATCAGCTATGACAAGATTAATCACTATGAAGGAAAAATCACCTAAAATGATGATGACAAGGACAAATCATTTACCGAGGGGGTTTGCATGTAAGGCGAAGTGTGGGATCATTATTTCACAATTAATGAACCACAAACATTGGGTTAATATCGATAACCACAAAAGAAAAGATAAACAAAGAAGAAAGGTGAAAATCACTGGTAAGGAGTCGAACGAGTATATCAGAAATAAGCATAAAATGGGAGGTGGTTTGAAGAGGGAGGAACCTTTTGATTGTGACAAATGGAGATAGGACAGAAAAGTCTGGAAGAAGCTGAAGAAAGGGGGGTTACGTAGTTCATGAAGAAGCTTCACGGACACAACAAACAGATCACTTCTTTGTTCGCAGATGGTTGGGCTAATGGTAAAGTTCACCTATGGGGAAAGTCCTTCACTCTTACTATTTCTATTTTAGCTGAAATTATTGCTTTACCTTTTGAAGTAACCCATTTCCATAGAGGAAATCATAGGCTTGGAACTGAAGCTTTCTCTATTTTCCCTAAAACTGATGATGAGAAAGCCCTCATGACCAAGGGTAATGGCGACTATGTGGACATAACCAATATTAATGAATTTTGGGCCAAAATTTTGAAGGTTATGATTGAATATTTTACGCTTGATGGGCATTACTCCAAAATTTACAACTTTCATTTTATTTTTGCAAACCATTTTAGGCATAATAGGAGGATTTATTTCCTTTATTATCTTATGAGTTCCCTGAATAGTAGCATTATGGGGCATAGGAAGAAGGCTAGTAACCCCGTGCTACATGAGGGCTTGATCCTTCTTATATCCGACTACACCAGGAACAATATTCCAGACCCTATCCCTAAAAGGGTAACTAGTAAAAGAAAGGAGAAGAATGAGGGGGAGACAAAGGCTGAGACTAGCAAGAAGAGAAGGAAAAATAAGAAAAAGGCCTCTGATAGTACTGGTGACAAAGACACGACCAACATTGAGGAAATTTTGAAAAGGCCTCACTCACAGGGGAAGGGTAACATTGAGGAAGGTAATGAGGATAATTCTGGAGAAGAAGAGAAAAATAATGAGAAAGAGGAAGGGAACAGTAAAGAAAAAGAGTAGGAAGAGGAAATGAATGAATGGCTGGCAGAGGAGAATAAAGAAAAGGAGCAAAGCAATCAAGAAGAAGAAGATGAAGAGGAGGAAGCGGATGAGGAAGAGGAAGAGGCCCAGGACAATTCTACAAAAGATGACATGGAAGAAGCCCTTGATCATAATGGTGGTGCTAATAAAGAGGAAGAAGGCACTTAGGTGTTAACTATGGATGCTAAGAGTATTATCCAGGATGCCCCTGTGGAAGAAGATATGATTGATGTTAACCCAGGAACTGGGGATGGTAAGAACAGAGATGAGGATGGTAATGATGATGAGGGGCTTACAGTGGGAATTACAGCTGGCCAAGAGAATGAAGGTAAGGAGACTTGTAAGACCCCCTCTGCAAATGAAAAAGATGAAGACAACTAGAAAGTGAATAAGGAAGGTATGGACATGACGACCATGGCGGAGAACAACAAAAATAAAGAGGAAACCTTAGTCCTCTTAAGGGAAGCTTCTATGCAGGAGGAGGATAATAATGCTGAGAGTCAAGATAAGAAAATGGAACAGAAAAAGGAAATGCAGGAAATGAAAATCCAAATCCAGGAAATGGAAAAAACCATGAAAAATATGACTAATAAGCTAGGAAAGATGGAAAATAAGGTTTTTGATAAGGTGAAAAATAAAAATAAAAATAAAAATGAGGATTGTACTTTCGGGATGAGAAAGATAGTTAATGACAAGGTGAAAGACTTAGAAGCCAAAATTAGCACCTATGACAACATGATAAAAGGTGTTCTGAGTCACAGCAATGAGGTTCTGAAGGTGACAATTATGAACTTGAATATGTTGCATAACTTTCTGGAAAGGAACATGTTGGAAAGAACTACAATCACCATTGATGAGGATGCTGGCAATACTGGTCCGGGGATGAGAACTAGAGGGCGCATCCAAAGGAAGGTCCCTGAAAAATTGAAAGAACTGAAGGAGCTGCAAGAGACTATCCAAAAGATGGAAGACCTCCAGAAGAAGGCTGAAGAAATGATAATAGATAAATAGCTTGGTCTTGCTAGTAGTTGTTTTGTTACTATTTTTTCTTTTAGTTTCTATGTTTGAACTGTGATGTTGTTTGTTGTTGCTTTTGTTTTCCAGCAGGCGTTTCACTTTGAAACTTTATTGATCTATCTTTTTTCTTTTTTGTAACTGGTTTTGGGTCCATGTAAAACTTGCTTTTACCTTAATCAAAAACATTTAAACACTTTTCACTTAACTGATAAAGCAACAACTCAAATATCAAATGTAAATGTGCAACCAAAAAAATCCAACACAAAGACACAAGATTTTTGGTATCGTTGAAAGCCATATTAGGGAAAAACCATGGTGGGTATGGCACCCACAAATCTGTACTCTTCTGAAGTATGCCCTGTGAAAGCTATTACATGAAAAAATGTAGCCTTGTGAGAGGCTTTAGCTAAAGCTCATAACAAGCTTGTACCTTTTGAGAGGTAGCCTTGTGATAGGAATTAGAACACTTATTACAATGCCACCATACATGATTTACAATATAATGAATCTCTATCAGGATCTACCTCACTTGAGGATTTCCAATACTTTGTTGTACTTGTTAAGAAACAACAATTAAGAATGATATGTAAAATAGAAAACTCCTTTTCTTAATCAGATCCTTTGTATCTCAAAAAAAAGTCTTCACATTCTTCTCTAACACTTGGCTCGACCGCACCTTATGTCTCTTCGTCCTTCTTCACCAATACACGATCAACAACCCATTCACCATCTTCTTTTTCTAGCTTATACTACTTTCATTTTCTCTTAGGTTCCCACTACCATAGAAAACCCTAAAACATAATAACTTTTCAACCTAACTATACACTTGGCTTCATATCACATATCTCTATGTCCAATTTGAAATTGATACTTTTAGAGTTCATAATCATGGTGCAGGGCTTTAGTCAGTTGAAGGTGTTGGTGCAAATATTTAAGCAACAACCTCTGCAACGGTATTAACTTTACTTCTGGTGAGTGTCATTGCACTTTAAAACTAATACTACAAGTATTAGGTGAAACAATTGGGTAGAGGTTGGAAAGTGTACTTAGAAATTGAATATATGTAATAATTTTTTTTTGACACTCATTTGTTGATAAATTGTACATTTTTGTAGGAATAATTTTTTTTTTGATGACTATTATATGCACATTAGAAATAATTCCACCACTTACCTATTTTTCATTACATTCTTTCTCTTGATTTATATGTTTAAGGCTTGAGGGATTTCTATTCTGTCAATCTTATGTTGTTCATCTCCTTGCAGATCTTCGCAAATTGATTTGCTTCAAGAATTCAAATAATTTTTCTCCATACCACAAGGTGAGACAACTAGGGTTTTTGTTTGATTTATTTAGCATATAAGGCATAACTAGGGTGTGGTGATGAACATGTTTAAGGAGATGAAGAGTTTGTAGAGCGTGTGCAAAGCTCCTTTGGGGTGCTTGTGTGGAGCACCGACCCATTTATGAACCCTTGGTTAGGCGATTATGTAGAGGAAGGTGTGAATGATTGGTTAGATCATCAAGACCTAGACTGACTAACATTTTCAATAGGATTGAACCTTTTTGGGAGAAAAGAAAGGAGAAAGTAGTAGATATAAAGTTGCGTAGTGCCCACCCGTAGTTTCTTTTTAGTTTTTATTGCCAAACTCTTTTAGGCCACTTTTATGTGTGCATTGATTATTTTAGTGACGTTTAGATTATTGATTTTATTTATTATGAGCCTTTGGATAATGTTTTATATCATGTGTTATAGTTAGATGAGTATGGTTATTCTCATATCAATTTAAATACTTATGACGATGTATATGTTATAGTTTCATGATGGTAATCTATATGTTTGGATGTTATTTACATTTATAATTTTATTGACCCCATACTTACATGTGTATGGTTGGCATGTATATTTTATATTTCTATTTGATGTGCTTGATGTGGTTGAGGGATAGAGTCATAGTTACTTTCTTGCGAGATCCACACAATCGGTCGATCCCCACCATTGTCTGTTATATATTGAAACATGTTTGTACATGCTTATCTTTTATGTAAGATTTTAGGTACTGAAAATCGACTTCCCTGAATTGTCAGGATGAGCGTGCCCTATTACAATATCCCAAATGGTAAGAGAGGGGAGATAACATACATGTCTGATCCCAACCCAAGCTATTTATTGTCTTGAATTAAGGGACAAGTATTTGATTGAGTTTCTTATCCAAATCGTCAAGGTGACGTGAATTCATGAACGCTTTCCTTCAGTATGATTTTTCTATTTTTGGTTTTAGTCAGTTCTTTCTCATGTTGTCATGTTATATGGTTTGATGTGATTTTATGTTATTATAGTTAAGTCATTTATGAGTTTGATTATGTGAATAATAGTTAAATCTTATTAAATATATAAATATTAGTATGGGGGCATTTAATTAATGAGAATTAACCAGATACATTTATTAATTAAAATATTTAATTTAAAAAGTCTAATTTAGTGAATAAAAGATTTAATTAATTATTAAATCTAAAATTGATATTTAAAAGCATAATTAATTAATTCATATTTAATTATCAATTTCATAATTATTAATATGTTAAAAAATAGTAATTGTTAATAAATTATTAATATGCAATTTAAGTTGCACATTCAATTTAATAAAATTGAATTGAGAATTTATGTTAAAGTTGAGTTAAGAGTTGATAATTGAAAAGTGCATATTTTATTATTAAAATTATGATTAATCATGCATAAGAGTTTGATAAAAATAATGTTAGGAAGTTGAGGTCTAACTGTTGATTGGGAGTTGCATTATTGAGTTATGTCTGCTGGGTTTTCTTTATTAGGATTTTTTTAGCCATTATTCTTTATACAGATTTGGAGGAGACTAGGTTTCAGAGAAAATTGTTTGGATTGTTTGAAGGATTGTTTTCAAAGCTTAGGAGTAATTTGGAATCTTTGAGTCTTTGATTTGGTAATTGATTTTTCAAATCTTCTTGTGAATTTTCAGGTAGGGTTTGAAAAACCCATGGTAATCTTCTTTCGAAAAGATTGTCTACGTTGTGTTTGGAATGTCTATTGAACTTTGATTTTGTTATTTTTTTATTTTCTATTATTTTAGTTTAATTTGATTATTAAAATTTCATATGAAAAATTCTCGATAAACCCAAATCTATAATGCTTTATATATATATATATATATATATATATATATATATATATATATATCTTTGTTTTTTACATCAGAGAAATTCTCTAACAGAAAATTTAAAAAATAAAATAAAAAAGTAATAATAATAATAAACATATATTAAATTATGGTGGGGCCACCACCCCCCACCACACAAGTTTTGATTGAGGCTCGCAAGGACTTGTGGGTACCACAAGGTTTGCTGTGGGACCGCAAGAGCGGAGGGGGTAATGCAAGGTATACTTCCCGTGACCTCATTTGTTTTTTTTAATAAATTTTTTTTAAAAACCTTATAATTTATTTAATACAAGTTTTAATTTATATTTAATTTTATAATATTACTTTTAATTAATATTCATTATTACATGTTAATAAAAGTTACTAATTAATTTTGTTAATTAGTTTTTTTTTTAATTATTAAATTTAATTGTTACATATTATTAATTAATAATTTATTTATGTTATTTAAATGATATTGTTATAATTTATTTGATGTTCATTAATTAAGATGTGTTGTTGAATTAATTATTGGACTTAATTATTAAAATAGGTAATTAAGATTAATTAGATATTTCATTTTTTTTAGTTATGAATTTAGCTTGATGTTTTCTTTCATATATGGTCTTTGGTGTTTTTTTGTCAATTTGGGATTGGTTGGCCAAGGACGTTATACTAGAGGTGTATGAGTACCTTTGTATTGCATGAGTTGCGTATTTGGTTATTATATCTAATTTTGATTTGGAGATGATCTTTTATGTGGTCAATGACCACCTTTCTAAATTCTAATTTTGTTATCTTGTAGTATGGAAGTTGTCTTGAATACTTGTATGCATATTTCACTTGGGGAAATATGGTTTTTGATCTTTTTTACCTAACCTTGTTCTGTTAAAACTCATGGTTTTATGAACACCTTGATGGGGTGTATTTGATGTTGTGACTATGTGAGAACTAGTGTGTTCCTGTTATATTAAGGGACGAATTTGAGGATTATTATGATTATCTTCTTGTTATCTTATTTATGAGCCTAGGTAGGTTAACTAAGTGTATAGGTGAGAAGTGTCTTGTACTAGGCGTCAGTACAACAAGTGGCTACCAAGTTACTTAATGCAAGTGACTTAATGAAGGGATAAGTTAATAAAATCTATTAGGATGGAAACATTAATAATATGTTTGTGGGTAAAAGCACAATAAGTTGTCACCTTTTTACAAAGGAAGAGGCTAACAACACAAAAATTGAAAAACTTCAAAGGCATAAAAGTCACATTTCTGTTGAGAATTTGGAGATGATGTAAACTAATGAAATATGTAAAATATGATGAATTTTATGCCTATAATTTTTAAAAATTAATTTGAGCAAAAATTAATATGTTTTTTTAATTTTTTAGGTCTATTTTTCATATCCTGAAAATACTACAAATAAGGGAGTTCACTTCCCATCAAATCATTATAAGTAAAACATTTTTTTTTCCTCCAATTTCAGAATATGTCTTAGATGACATGTATATCTAGTGCAGGAAAAAAGAAAGAAGTTTTTTCGATCTATAGTTTACCCGTTATAAGTATTGAAAGTTGACCTTACCTGAAATCAACAGTTTTTGTCTCCCATCACTTTTACCTTATCAAAACTATACCAAAAACCAAATAAATTATATATTCTTGAAGAGGACTCTCTCCTCTAGTGTTGTATATAATTTTAAAAATTTTCTAAATTGATTTAGTATTTTTCTATATTTTCCGAATCAACATCTTCTCAAAGTTTAATATACCTACATGTAGTTTTTAGCAAATTTGTTTAATGTTTTGTAGATGAAACAATATAAAATTTATATGTCTAGAATCGTACTTTCAAGATCTAGAAAAAAGTACTTTTAGTTTTTTAACATTTTCTATTTTGATCTAAGAAAGGAACAACAGAAGTGAAAATTCTAGTTTTTTTGTGTTTTTGGTGGTTTGGCTGTCAACATGGCATGCCACCTAAGTAGACTGGGCCGAGTCTGACTCGACCGAGTCCCCCTAGGGGTCGGCCCCACTCAAATAGCCTAATAGTGTGCAAATGAGTGGTTTTTCATATTTTTTTATATTAAAAATATTGTTTAGACTTGGTTGAGTCCTACTCGACCGAGTACCACTCGGCCCAGTCTAATGGGCCACGTAGACGCCATTCGGCGCCGCATGGCACCTACATGTACTCGGCCATGTTGGACTTGCCCGAGTCTAACTGGGCCGAGTGATTTGAGTTAGCCCAAAAGGTGACACTCGATTGTGCTTTTACCCTTGTGTTCCTCATCCATGCCTTGAGCACTATTACAGGCTAGGATGGTTTGTGAGAAGATGATTTCCACCTACATGGACTTGGATATAGCATAGTTGGTACCTCGTATGTTTGAGAGGATTATTGATACCGTATAGAGTCATTATGGCGTCGGGGTCTTGATAGACTGCCAGGATAACTCTAGAGTTGACTCATGTGATGACACTTCTCTGTGCATCTTAGGTTTCCTACATTTGTGGGTTTCCCTGGTTGAGTATGTATTACCTTTGTCCTTTTTTGGTACCTTTTTTTATAGTAGTTGATTTTGGTGTTTGATACAGAGTGGGCTCTATTTTTATCTCCTCAACATGGTGATAGTGGACCATTTAGGTTCCACGAGGTCGGGTGGTAGTAATTCTTTTACCATTTAAGATTCTGAAGTTTGTGTACCAATGATAGATGCTCTTGGTAGCAGTTATATCTTCTCGTTCCTCAGTTTTGGAGATTTATTCTTATCTTCTTATATTATGTTCTTATATCACTGTTTCAATTACTTCTGAGATATCATATTGTACTTTATGTTTGGATTATTATTACATACAGGTGAACCCACAATAGTGGGTTACACATTTTTTCTTGAACAGACACTGAATTCTACATTTTGAAAAAAAATGTTCAGATTCGGATGCATATTATCGTTAAAGCGTTTGAAATCAGAATATGAAGTAAATTAGAGTCTTTTAGGATTTTTGTCTAGATTCTAAATATATTTTTCATTTTATTTTTTGAGCTGATTTGAATGATTTTTTCTTTCTCCCACAAAAATTTATATGTTGTTGAAAATGTCATTTTCAAAGAGTTACATTATTTTCATAGAGCATAACTTTTTTTCTAAATTAGATATCAATTGATTCTTTCGAATCTAGTTTTTTAACATCCATAAGGAGGGCATGCAATTGGTTTTATAACATTATCATTTTTATTTTATATTTTAATAATGTTTGAAGTTGACTAAACCGTAATTTTGACATACCTTGACTACATAGCTTATAACTTGTCATGTATTTGTCCAATTTAATTTTTATTTTTTTAATAGAAAGATAACTTCAATACATAGGGAATAGATTTTTTTCTCTCATTTACTATTTTTCCATAAGCGTCAAACATAAAGGTAAACAAACGGTGAAATATCTATGTTTAGTAAAACTAAAAATAAAAAGTCATAATAAACTTAATATATATTAACATTATAATCATTGGAAAGATTTTTCTCAGTAGTACCTTACTACATAGATAGGTTTTTCAAATGGACTCATTTGATATACCAAAAGATAAAGTCAAAGTGATTTTTTGTTAGCATTTTAATAGGTGCAAAGGAGACTCCATTGTAGGTATGAATGAGGAGCATAGATGTTATACCAATTTTTTTTTTATATAAGAGGCTTTTGAGCTAACCATTTGCAATTAATTCCTTCAAATGGAACCTCTCAAGGCTTAAATCATCATATTTTATTAAAAATGTGTCATTTTAGCAAAAATCAACATGTCTAAAAAAGTGTAACCCACTATTGTGGGGTCACCCATACCCTACGACTTGTGTAGTGGATGTGGGTTATCATGTATATATTGTGGCATTGATTGTATCTCGATTTCATGTATAAGATGATGTTCTTATTTACATTATGTGGAGACTTTATATAGTTGATTTATTAAGTAGAGTAATTAACATTTATATAATCTACGTCAAGGAACCCTTGAGATTTGTAATCTATGTTTGAGTTACACTTGTATGTATGAGTTGTATTATATTGTATTGCTTCCATATTTTTATACATTGTTGTTTGTAAACTCTTAAGTAAAAAAACTATTTTCTAAACTTAGTCTAGCATGTTTTAGGTTAATCTCTCATGGGTTCCTTGGCATGGCATTACAAGTCGACTAAGATTTTTTTTTGTGAGTGGTGAAGAATCCTCTGGGGGGTATGATCCTACAAGATTCCATTATTTAGAAAGGGTTTTGAGAGCATGCATTGGAGGATAGTCTGTTGGTCACTGTCCCATGTGCTTTTTCAGCCGCATTCATAATTTTTCTTTCTTTTAATAAAAATAGTGGAGGTAGGGTTAAGGTTTGTCCATGCTTTTGTTTAAGGTAATGATGTTATTTATTTATAGGGAACCTAGGATATATTGTTCTTGGTCTTAAATCCCTTGATTCATATAAGACAAGTGTCTAATTTGATGTATTTTCCTAAGATTGTGAGATTTTTCATAAAATGCAATATTTTTCACTCAAAAACTTCTACATATAGAATGATACTTTGGACCCTTTTGCACGATTGTGGAGCATGTATGCAAAAAAATCAAGGATGCAGAGTTCATTTTGGAAATTATACCATTTGCATGCTAACAATGTGAATAATAAACTCCATTGTCAGTTAGTTCCTACATTCATTTCATTCACATATCAAGGTGATGTATTAGTTTAAATTCTCTTATCTAGGTAGATCATGCTTTTTGATTTAGTTTTTTCACACGAAGAAAATTTGGATTTGACAAGGTTTTATAGAAAGTAGCCAAAATTAAAGGGGGAGATCAACCTTCTACTGAGTTCACTTACCACAATTATAATGGTGAACAAGGTAAGCGTGAGATGGATGTATTCATAGATCATGAGTTATCATCTCTTTTAAGAAATCCATCTTTGATAACAAAAAACTGAATAGCCTAATCTTGACTAAAAATTCACATGGTTCCTGTTTGTAAACCACCAAAGCACGATGTCACGGGCTGTGAGTGCGAAGGGTTTGAACTCGGCCTCTCGCCTTGGCATTTAAAAATCTAGAGAGCTCATGCAGGGTTCTGCAGTCTTACCTCCTGTAGCGCCTGTGTGCGATAGTACTCCTCCCATGGGTGTTGTCTTGGGTCCTTCAGGCTTGCGGGATCCTTCTTTTTCTCCAGCTACTAGTCTTGATGCCTTTCTTGGTGTTGCTTCCTCTGATCTATCTGCCTCTTCTAGACTCTATAAAGTGGAGGGTTCTTATGATAAGGTTTCTTCCAAGGCTCTGCATGGGCCTGGGGTCTCTTCTCGTAGTGTGCCTTCCACTGCTCTGATTTTTGTAAGTGGCTCTCTCTCTCTATCAAGCTTTTCGTTGATGTCAAAGGGGACTTGGATAGTATTTTTGAGGTCTTTAAAGAACAGGCTCTGATATGTCACTTTCAGGGATTTTGGCACAGTCTTCCCCAACTGCATGATTGGGTGTCCCAAAAATGGGAACCAATAATATAGACAATGTTCACATTTTTCCTTTAAGCAAAGGATTATTTGTAGCCAAATTTGATAGATCTAAAATTTTGTGTCAAAACTTTTTTAGCTGGTAGGAGGATAAATTTTTTTTATGGTAAATTCTTGGCACCCGAATTTTAATCCCCCCATTGAAGTTTTCAACAAGATACCCATTTGGGTTAGGCTCCCTAATTTCCCTCTTCATCTGTGGCATGATTCGGTCCTAGCTGAAGTGGGGGAGGATTTGGAGGATTTTTTGATAGTGGATCATGACTCTTCTAATATCTTCCATCCTACCCTTGCCCGCATTCTACTAGAAATTGATACTTCATCGGGTCTTCCAGCTGAAATTAAGATTGAATCATCTAAAGGTTATTGGATACAACAACTGGACTATGAGGGAATCCCTTTTAGGTGTAGAAAATGCTTTAAAATGGGTCATACTTCTACTCATTGCAGCACTGAATTTAAAAAGAAGAAATTCTAGCATAATTGGTGGAAGGGTGCTTCCATCCAGTATTATACAATTTTAAAAAGTTCTTCTTAGGTTTTTAAGGAGTATGATCTTGTTTTGGGTTCTCAAATGCCTACGGTTGAAGTAGATGGCTTACACCCTGTTTTGCCTCTTGTTGATCCTATAGGGATTGTTGATGATGATGCTTCTGATCATCATGTTGATCATGGACCTACTTTTCCTCTGCTGGCAGAAGCCACTCTTTCTGTTAGTGGTTACATGTGGTTGTTGTTTCTACTGGATTTGTTGGTGTGTTGGTTGCTGAGGGTTCTGGTGATCCTGTCCCTCTTGATGGGGTTAATTTTGGCCCTGTGCCGGAAGTCATGTTGGTTAGCTCATTTCCTTTAATGGGAGTTGGTTCTTTTTTTTTTGAATCCATTGTGTTGGCAGGAAGAGGCGTCAAGAATTGAAGATGATTGGATCACTATTAAAGGTAAACAATCTAAGAAGTCCTCTTCTTTCAACATGACCCTTCGATCCCATAGAAAGGGGACTAATGGATAGCGTTGCTGCTATCTTCTTTGGACTGTTGTTTATCATGGTTCTATTTTGCAGTGTTCTTAGTTTGTTGTTAGGCCTTTTTTTTGGGTTGGTCTATTTTGTTTTGAGAGCCTTCAATGTTATATCTTAAATTTTATTTGTTAAAGGGTTTTGAGGCCACTTCAAAACCTTTTGTTACCTTAATCAAAAAATAAAAAACTGAATAACAAAGTTATATGGTTTTGTTCCATTGAGTTTCTTTAGAATATCATTCTCCTTTAAGTTTAGTTTCATAGTTCCACAAATATCTTCCATTGAATTACTCTATAAAATTATTTCGCTTTCAGTTTAGTGACAAGGTTTAGAGAAGCCTTGGCCATGCATGATACAAGAAAGTTGGTTTCTTTTTCCATGGGAAGTTCTACATTTTGAATGTAAATTCTATTGGATTTTTGTTTATAATATTCCTTTATGGTCTTGATGTATCTGTTACTTATGCTTACAATTTTACAGTTCCAATATGCTAAAGAAAAATATTGGAAAAGGAGATGCAATTTATGGGTAATATTTAGCCTTGGTGTTGGAGACTTGGACATTCCTCGATAGTGTCCACCGCCCAAACTTTTCAAATAAAGTTTACTATCCAAGGCATACCTATCGTAATACCATGGTGTATAGATTTTGAAGGCATAAATAGACATCACATGTTGAATGTGAATGATACATAACAAAACTTGCCAATCTATCTAATAAAATTAATGTTTAGAAATAATGCAAATGAATGTTTGAAAATTTCTTTTGGAAAGAAATTATATTTGGATTTGAATGATACACTAAAAGAATTAATATTAAAAAATAAAATTTAAATTTAAAAATATAATATAACAAATCAAAATTTAAAAATAAAATATAAGAATGAAGAGCTTAAAAATTAAAGATTAAAAAATAAAATGAAATGAAAAATCAAAACATAAAAAATCAATATAAAAAGTCTATGAAATGATGAGGGAAAATCCTCCTATGTTAATCCCTACCTCCAACTGGTATGCATTTCATTTGATGCATAACATGCCTCTTTTATATATGCATCTTTGTAAAACATGTTTTTTTAAATTTAAAATATTACCTTAGTGTAATAGTACTAAAATTAACATTTAATTGTATTATGTACATATTATATTTCAATTAAAATTTAGACATGATAGTTTATTTAATTGTATTATACATATTATATATCAATATAAATTAATATTGCCATTTTTACACAATCATGTGTTTTAAGATTTCAAGTGAGCTTTATGAGAAATAGGTTATGATAAAGTGATAAGTCACAGAATAGTGAAATTTCTGTAGTTCATATTAATTTTTGTCAACTATTTATTTTTTGAAGGTAGTTTTTTAAACTTCATCTAGATTCCAAGCGATCTTTATGTGGAAGAGATTATTTTAAAGTGACTAGTCATGTTCAAAATGGTGAAGCTCTTTTATTAAAAACCAAAACCATATGTATAGAAAATACAAAGACAATTTACAGAGGGAAAAAAATACTTGAAAATAAAAGAGTCTGAACGAAGAGCATTTAGAGTTCAATCCATTTAACACAACAAATAAAAGGTATTGATGATGACTATTCAACACTTCACATATTTATACAAGAAAGAGTTTCAAAAATCAAAACCGATATCAACATTAGCAGATGCAAGACAAGACTGTTTAAGATACATTTTTTTTTGTTAATCTCCTACAAATTTACTCTCTGGAATGAAGTGTAAACAATCTAGATCATCTTTCTTTGTAAATAAATTCTGTAAAAAATAGCCCCATTAAAATTTCTTCACAATTTCCCATCTAAGAATATATAAGAGTGAATCTTATTTGTTTCCTTGTTATAAATTTTAGAAAATGAGATAGAATAATATTATAATACAACAAAACTTTGATGTTCAAACTGAGTAGATTTCATTTATAATATTTCTTCACAATTCATTAATTGAAAACTTAATTGTCTTAATATGAAATTTCAAGTGAAATATTTTATAATCTTGCATCAAAGATCTTACTTGATTCGATAAATAAAATTTTAAAAAGGCCTGAGTCTTTTATAATAAGCTCCTAATGAAAAGTAGAAGAAGACAATGCAAAAAACAGCTGCAAAACAACCACTAAACAACACCATAAATCTTGTTATCTTAATGATATTTTTTAAATGGATAATATTACTAAAATGAAAAGTGCTGAGGGAAAATAAGCCACAGATAAGTTCACAATATCAGAGATATTCTTTTAGAACAGTCAACAAGCAAGACCCATAGATGCTCATGCTTTCACATTTGTCCAAAATATCTTGCACCTGTCAAACTGCCAAAAAATGCCCGAAACAACCATTGTATTTAAATCTGTCCACAGTCCCCTAGAGTCTCAAACCTGTATAAACCTCAAGAGAGGCAGTAACCTGCTTAGCAACAAGGATTGAAGACGTGTCTTTTAGAAGACTTCCTCTACCGGCCTTGACACCACTCGTTATTTCTTGACTTCTAAAACACCCAAAAGAAGTTTAAGCTTTACCAAGACCTTTATTGCAGCCCACAATAATATAAAAATGCATCGACTCTTATTTGGAATACAAGCATTCAACCCCAGGAAGATGGACTCTGTCCATAGCTCTCAGGTCTTCAGAAGGAGAGTCCTTGTCTAGACCTGGAAATCAAGGAGCGCCTTCAAGAACACTTAATTGCCCTTCTTAGAAGCAGCCCACAAACAAACATTTCTAAATTTGGACCTGTCCAAAGGTGCTCTGGATCAGACCAGATTCTATCATTTTCAGTTCTCCATTGATCTCTAGTACTGAAAATAATAAATCAATGAATCTACCTGATCTTCCTTTTGTGCCTAACAGACTTATTACAATAGATTGGATCCAAAGACTGATGCCTAGCTATGCAACATGCTTAATTGTTGTAACTTAAAGACTGAAGATGATGCATGCCCAATTAAAAAAATTGAAAAAGTACTTCATTCAGCTGGTCCATTAAACTATACTCATGACTTGAAACCTGATTACGGGCTTTATCAGAGCGTTTCAAGGAGGGAAGAAAGTAGTATGCGAACCACATGTTTCCCAGTTGAAAAGCCTCAGCATGGCCCCAGTTTTCTTCTTCAGATATCTTATTACAGCATGGCCCCTTTTTGCTTACAACAACAGAGCATGTAGCATTCTGTGAGTACAATATCTTATGAAAAGTCTGAACAGTAAACAAGCAAATCCCATAGATGCCCATGTTGTCACATTTGAATAAGGGCAGGGGCAATAACCAAAATGCTTAATACCCAAAAACAACCAAAGGATCTCAACAGAAAGAATTAGCCAAAAGAAGTTATAAGTTTTTCCAAGACCTTTAATGCAACCCACAATAATATAATAAATGCACTGACTCTTATTGGAATTGAAGCATTCAACATAGACAGGAAGATAGACCAGAGTCTTTTGCAAAAATGGAATAGACTGGAAGATAGACCAGACTCTGTCACTAGCTCTCAGGTTTTTAGAAGGAGAGTCCTTGTATGATTGTAACTATCATTGTATTGATAGTTACTTGCCCTTCTCAGAAACAGCCCATGAACAAAAATTTATAAATTCGGACTTGTCCAAAGATGCTCTGGATCAGACCAGATTCTATCAGTTTCAATTCTCTATTAATCTCTAGTACAAAAAATAATAAATGAGTAAACCTATCCGATCTTTTTTTTTCTTGCCTAAGAGACCTATTACAATTGATTGGATCCAAAGACTGATGCCTAGCTATGCAACATGCTTAATTGTTGTATCTTTATGACTCAAGATGATGCATGCCAAACAAGAAAAATTGAAAAAGTACTCTTATTCAGCTGGTCCATTAAACTATACCTATGACTGTTTTAAAGATGGAAAACGTAGTATGGCAACCACATGCTTCCTAGTTGAGAAGCCTCAGAATGGCCCCAGTTTGCTTCACCAAATCTCTTATTTCAGCATGGCCCCTTTTTGCTTACAACAATAACAGGGCATGTAGCATTCTGTGAGCAGTAATCATTCACACTTCCCATGATTGCTATGCACGTTGTCAATCATTCACAGGTACATATCAAAAAAGTTATAACCTTTACCAAGACCTTTAGTGATATAAAAAATGCACTTACTCTCATTTGCAATACAAGCATTCAGCCCAGACAGAGATAGAGCAGACTTCTTTTACAGAAAGGAAATTCAAAATTATATGATCAACACTCTCAAAGACAAACGCTAACATCTGAATTAGATAGAGGGAGTTTCTTCAATAACAAAGACCACAGGGCAGGACTAGACTTAGATTCCAGCAAGCATTGAGGTGTCCTAGAGCTATAGATCAGTTATGGACTTAATTTACAGAGTACAGAACCATCACTGTATCAGAGATAAGGTGAATTACAATCTCTGATAACATCTTAATGGTTTTAGGAAAGCACAAGCAGAGAATATTTTGAACCATGAGAACATACAAAGGAATATACATGATAAATACTTTGGCCATTATAAATTGATTAAAAGATTACAATGCCTCATTAATAATAGCAATGCAGCTGAATGTAATTATTGTTATATCTGTATGTGCTACAGCTATTACTTTGCTTCCTGTACTTTACTTTTTATGCTCAATATCATATGGTGTTTATCTAATAGAATGTGTAATATGCTCAAAAATGTAATTTCTCATCATTAGACTATTAATATGATTGTGACAAATTTAAAACATTCTTTGAAGACTATATGAAGAACTAATGATATCATAATCTCTTTTATATATTAAGGAACACTATTACTAAATTGATCTGCTCATTACGAGACTCGTAATTCATTGTCCAAAATTGTTTTTCATTAAAATAAATTACACTCATCTTGACCAATAACATAGCATATTAAACTCATCATCAAACTACATAATATAATTCAAAGCAATATTAAAATTATTTTATGTTAGTTTGGCTTAGATGCCATGACAAAACCTTCATTTATAAAAATTGTCTTTATTCCATCTAATAAAATATTTTATAATCTTGCATCAAATATCTTCTCTGATTATTTAAGCATAATTTTGAAAGAACCTAAATCCTTTTATAAAAAAATCAGAGTGAAAAGCAAAACTGGACAACTCAAGAACAATTCAAGAGACATCTACAAAACAGCCATGAAACAGTCTACATTCATTTTCTTAAGAATTATCAAATGGTTCATACACATTGTAAGGATTTCATATTTTGCATGTATGACTGTTGAGAGCTCTGAAGAAACATTGACCTGGTTTTATAGTCAACAATAGCATTTGTTTGAAACCTCTTAAATCCTTTCAATATATATTTTTGCAACTACACTTCTAGCTTCAAAATCTAAAATAAATCCCTTCAAACAGTGTTTCAATGCTGTAGAAAAAGGTATATTTTGTCTAAATACTTTACCTGTTATGTCTATTCTTTCACATTCTCATTACAGATTCGCACAGCTCGATACATTCTATTACAAACTAGACTAATACAGCCATTTATAAAAAGTAATTTCCAATACAATCACAAATTAATATTTAGAGCCCTGTATTGATGGAACATCGCAAAATCTTGTACAACCCTTTATTGATGGAACAGCAGATAGGTTTAATTGGTTCAGGAAAAGGCAATCAAGGAACCCCAGAAAATCTCTGTGGCATGAATAGACATTTTCTGACATTGAACTTAAACGGGTAAACTTCTGACCATATTTTCCGCTCCCCGCTATCTATATCTATACAAATTATATGGCTGACATAGCCTTGGGTTTCCTGAATTACCCAAATATAATCCCCCCCAACACAAATTACTCTAGGAAGCAAATTTAGGGGCGATACAACTGCTTCATATTTAGATCTCCAGTTTCCGTCATGCTCATCAAACTCATAAAAAATCAAAGCATTTGTATATGCTGGAAGTTGGAGTGGCTCACCTTTGCAAACCATTATCATTCTGCCCTTGTACATAACAATTCCCAAGGTCTGGTGCAGTATACCTTGCCTCACCAATGGAATCCAAAGATACTTGATATTGTCATCTCCATTCAGATCACACACAAGCACATTTGCCCCATCTTTACAAAATCAGTAAATTTTCTGGTTCTGCAAGAAAATGCTTGGGAAAAAGCTAACTGTCAAATATCCACGCAATCTTTTCTCGAGGGGAGCGTCCCTTATTTCCCATCTCTCTTCTGCAGATTTATAAATCAAAACAATAAATTTCTTACTTCTGAGAATGTTAAGATTTCTGATTATAACAGTTACTTGATAAGTTTTTTCAACTGTGAAGCCCAATCACTGTTGTCTGTAACCGTCATTTCCCTGTCATCCGCAGGTGTTACGAAGATGCTTGACCATGCATTGTAATAAGAAAACAAATAGCTGAGAGCTGCTGTTGCATTCGTAACATGTTGTAATTTTAATATGAGATATCTGCCCTGCTTGTAAAGTGGACGTAATCCAAAATAGCTGGATGAACCACTATAAACTTTGTGCTTCTGTGTCTTTGCATTTTGGCTTTTATTTTCGTATTTTGTTTTTTAATTAGTTTAGTCTGCAATTATACTTTCAACAATTGATATCAGAGCTGGTTAAACTCGTTCGATTTTTTAGAAATCGGTGAGGTCTTGCAGGCGCCATGGATGAAGCAGATAAATGGAAGATTGAAAAGTTTTCAGAGCAGAACTTTGGATTATGGAAAGTACAGATTGAATCTCTGCTTGTCAAGCAGGGTTTGCAACTAGCGTTACTTGGAAAAACAAAAGGAAAGGGTTCAATGTCGGATGAAGACTAGGAGAAGATCGATCAGGAAGCAAAGGCAACGATTATCTTATCTTTATCAAGCACTGTGTTCTTCAATGTTTCGACAGAGAAGACAACGAAAGAGTTGTGGGATAAGTTATCCTCATTATATGAGATAGCTTCAACATCGAACAAAGTATTCACCATCAAGAAATTATATAATCTGAAAATGAAAGAAGGGGGAGTGATCGCGAATCATCTCAATGAGTTTAATATTTTAGTTACTCAGCTGATTTCGGTTGGTATCACATTAGATGATGAAATAAAGGTGATATTAATGTTATGCTCTCTTCCGAACAGCTGGGAAGGAGTTATAATGGCTGTGAGCACTTCAGTTCCAGCCAAGAGAAAGCTGAAATTCGATGAAGTCACAGCCACATTACTTAGTGAAGACATGCGAAGAAAACATCAAGAACCCTCTTTCGGTGATGCTCTAACAGCTGTGAGCACAAGCAATAGAGGTAGAAGTCGTGAGAGAGGAAGAAATAATAACAATAACAATGGAAGAGGCAAATCGAGTCATCACTCGAAATCGAGAGGAAGAAATGGCACATGCTAGTTTTGTGGAAAATTTGGGCACACAAAGAAGCAATGTTGGAACTACAAAAGGGCTCAAAATAATGTTATTAATGCCGGTGTTAATGCTGCAACTGATGGAGCTTTGGTACTTGCAACTAGCAACACGGATTCAGATTCATGGGTTCTCGATTCTGGTGCCTCATTTCATGCAACTCCATGCCGGATTGCTTTCACAAATTACCATGAAGGTATGTTTGGCAAAGTTTTTCTTGGGGATAATAAAGAATGTGATATAGTGGGAAAAGGGGATATTTTATTGACGTTGAAAAATGGAAGCAAATGGATTTTAAAAGATGTTAGGCATGTTCCTACACCTAAGCGTAATCTGATTTCTGTTAGTCAGTTATATACACAAGGCTGCAATGTTAGTTTTGATTTAGCTTCTTGGAAAGTGTCCAAAGGTCAATTAATTTTAGCAAAAGGGCAAAAAACTAGAAGTTTATACATATTAGAGTGTAATGGTGAAGTGGGAGCAGCCATGGCGGTTGCGGATAGCAATGCCGAACTTTGGCATAAGAGGCTCGGTCATATGAGCAAAACAGGTCTTGAAGTTATGCTTCGAAGAGACCAACTTTCGGGTTTAAAATCGGTTGATTTGGAATTGTGTGAACATTGCCTCTATGGCAAACAAAATCGCACCAGCTTCGTAAGGACGGGTCATGAGAAGAAATCATCTCCATTGGAGCTCATTCATTCCGATGTTTTCGGTCTTACGAAGGTAACTTCTATCAGTGGCGCTAATTATTTTGTTACATTTCTTGATGATTGCACTCGCAAAGTTTGGGTTTATATGCTGAATAAGAAATCAGAAATTTTTTCAAAATTTAAAAGCTTTAAGGCTAAGGTGAAAAATCAGATTGGAAGAAAAATAAAATGTCTACTAACGGACAATGGTGGTGAGTTTTGCTCTTCAGAGTTTGACCAATTTTGTGCAGATCATGGTATTCGAAGGCTTAAAACAGTCCCATATACACCTCAAGAAAATGGTGCAGCAAAGAGGTTGAATAGAACTATTTTGGAAAGAGCTCGGTGTATGTTGTCTAATGCTGGTTTGGGGAAGGAATTCTGGGCAGAGGCATGTAATATAACGGTTTATTTAATAAACCGAGCTCCTTCATCACGTCTTGATTTTGACATTCCGGAAGAGAGGTGGGCCGGTAAGAGAATTTCTTTTTCTCATTTGTGTGTTTTTGAATGTGATGCATACGCTCATATTAATAAGGAGTAGAGAACGAAGTTGGATTTCAAATCCAAAAGATGCATTTTTTTGGGGTATGGTGAGGATGAGTTTGGTTATCGTCTATGGGATTCAATCACTAAGAAAGTGATACGGAGCCGGGATGTTGTCTTCAATGAAAAATCATTTCTCGGTTTGAAATCTAAGTGCTCTTCTTCTGATAATTTTATTCAATTTGATCTATGTGATAATGGGCTTCCTAAACAGAATGTACCCCGAGTTACATTTCATCCATCAACATTTGTCACCTCCAGCATTGCTCACCTACCTTCTTCCACAAATTCTCTCATTTCTCCACTGCCAATTCCCATATGCACACAGCCTGTCATTGTTACAACCCGCCCAGCCCCCCATTTGTTTGACCATGACACTGTGGCAGAGCATGCTACTTTCCCAACGCTGCCTCCACAAATTCCAAATTCCGCAGCCCCTTTTAATTACGGTGAGAGAACAGAGCAGGAGGCTCTGCCCCCCACGTCTCACCAAACGCGTGAGGACTACTCCTCCACGCTAACTTCCCACGCTGAATTCCCACTTCATAGCATGGACCCAACACCAAATATCAAGCCGCCTCCTTTGAGCGTTGGCAAGTTCACGCAAACCTCATGCCCCCAACCCACTTCCCCGTGTGAACACTCTCTGCCACGGGTAGCTAGAGAGCAGCCCGTGCCTCTCACTGCCTTCTCCCTGCGTGAGCACCCTCTGGCACACACGCCAACCATGCTACAGGCTCCTCACTCCTTTGTGCCAGATGTAGACTCTTTCAGCTCCTATGTGCACCAGAATTTGCAAATTGGAGAGCTTTCTGGATGCCCTGTTCCGCCTCTTTGCCAATCGACAGAGTTAAGCAAACAGTCTAATACCAGTAATTTACACAGTTCTGGTCATCCAGGGACTACTGATATTGATACAAATCAAAATATTAATCCCTTATGGAGATCAACCAGAGAGAAGAAGCATCCCAAGAAATACGATGACTATGAATTATTATTTTCTTTGTGTTCTGATCAGGCAGAGCCACAAACATTTAAACATGCATGTTCTGATGTAAATTCAGCATTCTGGTTGGATGCAATGCGAGATGAAATGGATTCCTTACACACGAATCAGACTTGGGATTTGGTCACTCTTCCGCCAAACTGTAAAGCATTGAAAAATAAATGGGTCTATCGCATCAAAGAGGAAGACGGAGGATGCAAGAGATACAGAGCTAGACTGGTAGTGAAGGGATTTGCTCAGCAGAAGGGTGTGGATTTCAATGAAATTTTTTCTCAAGTGGTGAAAATGCAAACCATTCGTTTGGTACTTGGCATGGCGGCAGCGTGGGATCTTGAGCTTGAGCAATTCGATGTCAAAACAACGTTTTTACATGGGGACATTGATGAAGAGCTATATATGGAACAGCCGGAAGGCTTCGCCAAATAGGGGCAAGAGCATTTATTTTGCAGGTTAAAGAAGAGTTTATATGGGCTGAAGCAAGCCCCTCATCAATGGTATTTAAAATTTGATAATTTCATGATCCTGCAAGGTTTTACTCACTGCGAATTAGACCCCAGTGTATACTTCAAATGGCTTCCGACTGGTGAGTTTGTGATCTTGTTATTGTATGTTGATGATATGTTGACTGCTGGTAACAGTATGAGAGTCATTTATGAGCTGAAGACACATTGTCTCTTCATTTTTCCATGAAAGATTTAGGGGCAGTGAAGAGGATTCTTGGGATGGATATAATCTGAGATAGACATGAGAGAGAAATTAAGTTATCTCAAGAAAAGTATATCCTTAAAGTTTTAGAAAAATTTAATATGACAAGTGCAAAATCGGTTGCCACTCCATTAGCTGATCACTTTCAATTGTCTTCTAAAATGTGTCCTTCTACTCAGGAAGAAAAATATGAGATGGTTGGTATTCCTTACTCTTCCGCAGTTGGGAGTTTAATGTACGCCATGGTTAGCACACGTCCGGATATTGCTCATGCAGTGGGAGTTGTGAGTGGTTTTATGAGTAATCCTGGTAAAACTCATTGGCAAGCAGTTCAATGGACTCTTCAGTATTTGAGAGGCACTTCCTCTCATGTTTTATGTTTTAACAATAAGGCCCCTTATATTTGTGGATATGCTAATTCTGATATGGCTGGAGATTTAGATACAAGGAGGTCAACAATAGGCTATGTGTTTACTTTTGCCGGGGCAGTGATAAGCTGGACTTCTCGGAAGTAACAAGTGGTTGCTCTTTCCTCCACTAAAGCTGAATACATTGCTCTCGTTGAGGGAGCCAAAGAGCTAATATGGTTACAACGATTGTTTGGAGAGTTGGGATTTAAACAATCCACGTTTACTCTATTCTCTGATAGCAACAACACCATTCATTTGGCCAAAAATTCAGCTTTCCACAGTCGCACAAAGCATATTGAGACCAGATTTCATTTCATACGCCATGCTCTTGAAGAGGGAAGAGTACAGTTAGCGAAGATTGATACAAAGGTCAATCCGGTAGATGCTTTCACCAAGGTTGTGCCGCAAGAGAAGTTCGAATTCTGTAGGACTTCTCTCGGCATTGTGACGACATAGCCATAAGTGCCAAGTGGGGGATATCTCTGAGTAGCTTGTCTCGTAGCACTGATTGGACTTCAAGTGGGAGATTGTAACGGTTCTGTAGAGTAATGGCTCTGCAGACAACTGTGAAGCCCAATCATTGTTGTCTGTAACCGTCATTTCCTTGTCATCCGCAGGTGTTACGAAGATGCTTGACCATGCATTGTAATAAGAAAACAAATAGCTGAGAGCTGCTGTTGCATTCGTAACATGTTGTAATTTTAATATGAGATATCTACCCTGCTTGTAAAGTGGACGTAATCCAGAATAGCTGGATGAACCACTATAAACTCTGTGCTTCTGTGTCTTTGCATTTTGGCTTTTATCTTCGTATTTTGTTTTTTAATTAGTTTAGTTTGCAATTATACTTTCAACACTTGTACCTCATCCTTTGACTGACATCATAGAAAACAAGCCCATTAGAAGACCCACTTGTTTCATCATAAAGTTCCATCACCAGCCACCTTTCCACATTGCTCTGCTCCCACATATTGTGAAGGTAAGTAGATCCGGAAATAGTACTTTGCCATGAAGTAGAAACGATTTGCATTTGGAACAGAGTATGGAGAGGGAGTTTGCAAAATTTCCTCTTGAATATGACCTAGTCTTGTGTTTGAGCCGTTTTCTACATCCTTGGCATATATATGCTTGCTGGTTCCATTAGTTGATCCAGAATCACCTTCCTTTTGTGCAGCCATTACTTCACCCTTGCCATATGGATATTTGCTTGAGATTGAGCCATCCCCCTCAATCTCTTCACTGAAAATGTCATCCCAGCAGATTTTTATCCTCTTAACATTATGGACCAACCTTGAATTGTCAGGTTCTCCCTTGGAAGCCATCATTCCTATGAGGTATTTAGTCTCTTATGGTAAGCTGTTCTTGTACAATTTGAATTATTTTTATAGAGGTCATCTACTAAACCGTTTTATTTTAGCTGCCGACATGGCCAAATTCTCTAGGGCACGATCCCAGTCTCAAATTAAAGTGACAAGTCATGATAGTTAAAATTATGAAATTTCCAAAGTTCATGTCGATTTCAGTCAATATTTTTGGAAATCTGAATGTGCAGATTTTCATTTGACCTGTTTAGTATCAAACTCTTAAGTTTGATCCCCAAATATCCCTGGTTAAAAATCTTAGTAACATTGATAAAAGGAAAAAAGTCATGAAGTGTAATGATACTAAATTTAACATGTAATAGTATTATACATAATCTTTTTAATATAATTAAGCCAATAGACTTTTTTGTGGGCATAGCCCATTGACGGAAAAGTGTCAGCTGACAGAAAAGTGTCAGCTGCTGACGGAAACACTGATCGGAAACATTAGAGACAATACCTAAACATTACAATACAATGTAAACAAGGTCCAAAGAATTCTTGGAAAGAGAAGTAAAGCTGTTCCAAATTCTTGGAAAGAGAAGTAAAGTTGTAGCAAGTGAGGACTTAGGTGGGAGCCAACACGGTGAAAGCCATTTAACCAACGAAGAGGACGATGATTTGGAGGATGTCGAGAGCACGAAATTGGATGAAGCTTTTTGGCGTTGCTGCTTCATATATTACAATAATGGCTGGTCAATTTGTGGAGAGAATTTCGAATGATGTGCAATTGCATTTTTATGGATTTTATAAGCTCGCTACAGAGGGCACGATAGGCTATATTTTGTAGCAGGTTTCACCTGGGAAGTTGTCTCACGCTAAAAACAACTTTCATGGACCTGAAAACAAAATTTTACTCGCAACCAGTATTTTGGTGAAAAGACTGCAAAATCCTGTCTCGAGCTAGCTTTAAAACCTCAACATTTTTATATATACTTTTTGTTTATTATGAAAAGATTGAAGCAACGGCTGTAGGGAGATTGGTTTTGGTTTAATAGAGTTTCCTTACATTTTTCCTGCAAACGACGCCCATGTTTTTTTAGTGAATCGTTGATAGCACAGCACAATTTGTACAGAATCTTGAGGTACATCACTTCCCATGGTTTCACTGAGTTTTTCTTTTTGGTGGAATCTGCACACAGCTAGATCATTTTTTGTTGTGTTTTACCAAATTCTAATATATTTCTGTTATTATTTGTTAACTTAAGCTATTGGTTGTATGGTTATATCTATGCTTGTTTTCATATGTGATAATATTCTAATAGTTAGTATTAGATTCCTTTTTTGAAATTTGAAATGAGTTTTGTGTTTATTTGGTTTTCATTATTTATTTAGTTTTCTTTGTTCTTGAGGTTATTTTTGTGATTTTTTTTACACTTGTTTGATTTAGGGGTTTGGGGTTATTGGCTTGATTTTTTACAAAAGGAGTCTTAAAAGATTGTTACACTGCATTCCAACTTTCTCTTTAAGCTCTCGTATTATTGATTTCATTATTGGGACAAAAATATTAGGTTTGCTTATTGATTTTAATTTTTTCTTTTGATTTGGATAAATTCAATTTGATATTTTCTACAAATGGGACAAGCAATCCTTAATTCAAGTGGTTCAAGTTTGGATTTTTTTGTTTGCATAAGTTTTGTAGGTACAAACAAGTTTCTTTTATTTTATTTGGTTTAGAAAGGGGAATCATAGTGAGATTTTTCATTAATCTTTATTTTTCTTGAATGAGGGATTGATGTATGTTAGTTTGTTTTTTCCTTTCTGATGTTAGCATGGAGGAACCTATTTTTTAATTGTTTGGTTTGTTGTTTAACACATCTTTTTTTGGTCTTCCCTTACCGTGGTTTCGCTTAGGATCCAATTCCTCATTGATTTGTAAGCTACAAAGGTCAGCTTTTATTTTTGGTTCATAAATCTCCCTTGAAGGGGTTATGTTGGACTAGTATTTTGACCGAATTTTGATCCTTGGTATGCTCTCCAAGTATCAGTGCTTATGGCAAATAATAGAATTTCAAAAAATAATAATTTTTTTAGGGTAGTGATTATTGACTTATTTTAGTCTTTTGGACTTAAATAGTCTCATAAGGTTGTGTAAAGGGTTTGATATTTGATGTCATACTTTGAGCTTTAAACCATCAAAATAACCTTTTTCTCAAAAGCTCATGTACACCTTTTGGAGGGAGTCTCATTTTGAGGAGTCTAAGTTTGTTGAAGTTTCACGTAGGTTTAGCATTTATGTTTGATTCAAAGAAAATTGTTAGGTTTTCAGCTAACTTGGCATGTGCCCCAGCTTGTGAGGGAAGCATACTTGGTGTATGCACCTCTAGAAGCCATGAGAATGAAGTAGAAACCATTATGGATCAAAGAGCTCCTGTTTGCAGGCCCATCACTTGAATAATACACTATATTTTACACCTTTAAGAGTTTGTGTGGTCCAAGTTGTTGTAATCTTGGATTCAACGAAGGTAGGTGAGAAGATGTATTAAAAAGGGATTGATAAGGAGGTAAAATAATAACTATAACCCCTTTATATTAGTATATTCCTTCATGCAATATCATGCATGTGATATCATTCTTCAGAATTTGGGGATCTTAGAGGTTTGTTTCAGTTGGGGTTTCCATGAAAATGGTCAAGTTTTTTAATGTATTGCATTGTGTAGTTTGAAGTTTAAGGTTTGTATGATTGTGTAGAAAGTGTCTCAAACAGTGCAAGGTAAAAGTAATACATTCATTGTCTCCTACATGACCCTCTACATGTCAGTATCAAATAGAAAGGACAAATAGTTTTCTTGAGAGTGAGATCAAATAGAAAGGATAGTTATAACCAAAATTCACTGTAAACTAGTTGTAGGATCACCCGGGATCAGTTGGGTATGTAAAGGGTCGACTTAAACTTGAAACTATACACAAGAGTTTAGAGACACTCAAAGAGTTTTTATGCAGTAAGAAAGTTTGTAGGACATTGTTGGCCTTGTTTAGAGATCCTAGAGACCTGTACAATCATCAAAGTCCAATAATAGTTTTGTTTGAAAACATGTAAAGGACAATAAAGTGTCATTGATGTTGTCAAATTCCTTTAAAGTCGTTCAAGAGGTTGACCAATGTGATCTAATAGGGGACATGATAGTTACACCACTAAGATCCATTGGAGACCTATAAAAAGTAAATATGTGCAAGCATGGAAGCCACCAGCAAATACCCATGAGGCCTTGATAGTTTTGTAAGATGATAGTAGCTCGAATAAGATTGCATAAGAGATTGAAGAGGCATTAGACAAGGAATATTCCTTCCAAATAGTTGGAATAGACATGTTTCAAAGAGTTTTGTGACCATAAAAGTCATGCTTTAAGTGAAAGGGCATCTTGTAATGTCCACCCTAGCATCTTCCTATGTTAGACTGATAGGACTATTGCTTTGACACTTTGGATTATATGTTTAGACTATGATCAATATTTAGTTAGAATTTTATGAGACATTTGAGCATATCCATATATTTGGTTACTACAATTTGTTTGGAATTATTAAATGAGTTAGCATGTAATGATGAATGGTTAGAAATGAACTATCAGTGAAACGTTTTACAATAATTTATGTTGTGATGTTTATATTATGATCTAACCCTGCTAACCCCATTATGATTTCATGTTTACTGGTTGATGTGAGTGTAGGATGAGGGGGGGGCAGTCGTAGTTACTCCTATGGGAGGTCCACACAATGTCGCACTCTCCCTCCTTGTTGGTCACTGTCTATATATATATATATGTATGTATGTATGTATGTATGTATATGCATGTCGGTTGGTGATGCAGGATGTAGGTACCAGACATCGTCTCCACCTGGCTACACAAGTCTGAGCATGCCTTCAAAATCCTTGAGTTGTTGTTGTGTGGAAATTTAACCAAGCTACTCTCGAGATTACCCATGGAATTAGAATTATGTTTAGGAAGTTATCCTAGTTGGGAAAGTAGAATGCAGTTTATGTTGTGGACTTGATTTGATGTTGGTCTGAGTTTATGTTATGAGTTAGAATTAACCTATTTTATATGTATAATAATTATTCTATAATTATGTTATCATTGTTTTTATGTTATATAGGGGTATGTGCAAGATCATGAGGGGCCAAACTATGCCCTTAAGTGGCAATGAAAAATCAACAAATCAAGGTTAGTCAACTTGACGTGAAAATTTCAACTAGCTATGAACCTAATATCAAAAAGTTGTAAGAATAGAATCTGTAGAAAATTGAATGTAGTTTCTAAGCTACTAGGCCTTTCTTGAGAAAAAGTTAGTATGATTGGTGAAAAGTATAGATTTCAATGCAGTAGTACAAAAATTTCTGAAAAAAATAAGAAGTAGGTGTATGTCTGACCACCTTAATCATAATCAAATGATAATATTTTATTGTAAGATTTTATTTATAAGTAGTAGACTCATGCCCGGATGTGACGCATATTTTTTTGTAATTTTATTCCAAAAAAAAAATTAATTATGAATTTTCTGCTACAACGTTTTCAGAATAAAAAAACTCCATTGTTTGACCACCTTAACTCATTCAAAACTTTACAAAAATTTTTTTTTAAAAAAATTTCCTTATAGTAGGCGAAGCATAGAATGTGACGCATTTTTTGGATTTCAAAAATGTTATACCGTCTGAAAGTTATAGTCATTTTTCAATCAGTATATAAATCAGCACTTTAGAGGTAGCTCAATTAGAAAATAGCTAATAATTACTTACCGAATTCAAAATTTGACAGCAATTATGTCAATAGAAAGCTGATAATCTACTTAAGATATCCTTTTCATTTTATCAAATTCAGGTGAAAAAAAAGTCGTAAGCTACATTGTTGAAGTTTGGAACTCAGAGAAACAAGGGAAAAACACGTATTTGAGACATTTCAATAGTTGACCATGTAGGTTTGGTGCACAAAGAAATACTGAGCCTAATCAGGTACCCGATATTTTCGAGTACTCGAATATGACGACAGAATTTTGAATTTTCACTTTCCCTTCCCTCCACTTTCTCCCTCCCATTTCTCCATCCTTCATATGATATATTATATATAAAAAACTATATATTAGATATATATTAGATATATTAAATACTATATAATATCAATTATATATTAAATATTATATAATATACATTTTACATTAAATATTATTTAATATATATTAATATTAAAAACTATATATTAGATTATATATTATATATATATTAAATATTATATAATATACATTTTACATTAAATATTATTTAATTATATATTAATATCAAAAACTATATATTATATATAATATTATATATTAAATATTATATAATATACATTTTACATTTTAAATATTATTTAATATATATTAATATTAAATGTTACATTATATATCATATATTATATATTATTTTATATGTATAATATATTAATATGTATTTTACGACTATGTATGAAAGGTTGGAAGATTGCAGAAAAATCATGGATGGCCATTGAAAGAAGCAAAGGAAATTAATCAGCCATTTAAAAAATTCATGAGCGGCCATTGAGGAAGAGAGAGTGAGAAGGTGGTGGGGGCTGAGAGAGGAAGAGAGAGAGTGAGAAGGTGAGAGAGAGAGAGAGAGATAGCTCGAGATAGAGAGAGAGGGTGATGAGAGAGAGAGGAGATCACACACACACACACACACACACACACAGAGAATATTAGTATGGGAGGGAGAGAGAGGGAGGAAGAGACAGAGACAGAGGGGGGGAAGGGGAGAGAGTAGGATAGAGAGAGAAGGGGAATGAGAGAGAGAGAGAGAGAGAGAGAGAGAGAGAGAGAGAGAGAGAGAGAGAGAGAGAGAGAGAGAGAGAAGGGGATGGGGAGAGAGTAGTTGAGAGAGAGAAGGGGAAGGGGAGAGAGTAGGAGAGATAGAGAGAAGGGGAGATAGAGAGAAGGGGAGATAGAGAGAAGGGGAGAGAGAGAGAGAGAGAGAGAGAGAGAGAGAGAGAGGGAAGAGGGGGAAGAGGAGAGAGAGAGGGGGGGAATGGGAAGGGGATAGAGTAGGAGAGAGAGAGAAGGGGAAGGGGAGAGAGTAGGAGAGAGAGAGAAGGAGAAGGATAACCAATTCATTACAACATTAATCAGTAAGGAGCAAGGCAAACTTAAATAATATCACAGCAAGCATTAGAAATCCAAATTCTAATTAGGAGTTTTAAGAAAAGTAAGGTCCTGGATAGGGACATTACAGATCCACACATTGTTTAGTAGATACCTCCAAGAACCCACATACACGGGAGTAGGTTTGAAGTAAGACTAAGATTGTTTATCAGTTCAAATTTATATTACTGTGTTGTACTTTTGATTAACATCCAATGATTGGATGTGAAATTCACAAATTTGATTATATTGCCACTGGTTCTATTTCAAATTTTGGAAAAAATGGATATTTGACATATGTTCATAAATTTCAGTCAACACCATTTTAAAATAACACATCAGTTTATTTTTACACATTGAGAATATCATCCTTAGGAATTGAACTGAAATTAACATAGGTCATAGGAAATAAATGCCCCAACTATTTGGTGTCTTCTGCATTTTGAGTTTCTTATTACAATTAGGAGAAGAATATTACTCTCCAAATGGTTTTGGACAGTAACATTTGTACTTCCTCTTCACAAATATATTTCTTCCCTCATCTTGTTGCCTATTGATATTGACAAAGTGAATCTAGGCATTTCTGCCATGTAATGGGAGAAAAATGGTTTCCTAATTTATTAATATGTGTCTAAATAACACATGCAAGAACCTTTTCTTTGATATTGCTCACTAACACTTTAGAACTGAAAATGTTTACAAAAACTGGCATGTACTTGCATGAGGACATTATATATTACAGGAATCCTGTACAGAAGTGGTGTAGGAGCACCCCTATGAGGGCCCTCACCATCACATTTTTGGTGTGTTTATCTTTAGAGATGAAGCTTGTAATTACAATAAGAGTCAATAAGAGTTTTGGCTCATTTTGTGTGTGTCTAGGCATTGTCCAAGTCCTAGAAGTTCAGATGGTCTTTCTATTATGAATGGCACAGTGATTCAAGGAATGTTGTCATCTTGAAATCAGTGCTTTGATAGGAGGTTTGAAGGCTTAGGGTAGACTTGGTTGAGGTTGAGCACATGTGAGTGCTTTAGGAGAGATTAAGATAGTGGTTTAAAGCTAAGTGAGCAAAGTTGCTAGAACAACAAAAGTTGCTCAAAAAAGTTGCTAGCAACTTTTCCTTTGAAGTTGCTAAACTTGTATAAGTGGCTACTAAGCCCTAACTTAAGCACTCACCCCGAGGAGGAGGTCATATATAACTTGAATAACCCTAATTTTGAGAGAGGAGGTCATTGTGTACGGTTACAGTACAGGAAGACCAGTCTATATGGTGTTTTGGGTGTAATAGTCACTACTAATGGACTGATTACCTGTGAATAGAAACAAATTTGTGTGAATCCTTGTTGTGTATATTGCTTTGTGTGTTTAGATTTTCATGTGTGTGTGTTAGATTCAATTCATTGTGAGTTTTAGTTGGCATTTGTTTATTTATTTTGGTTTAAGCTATTCTCTGCTAGTTTGGAGAGATATGGATATGTAGGGCTGCAACTTTGGTTTCCACTGTGGGAACACCATGGATCCTTGGAATCTAAAATTACAGACCCTACCAAGTTTGTATATTAATGTAGGGCCCTAGAGTGTGAAGACAAGCAATTGTTTGTGGAAGCCCTAGGCGAGCTAGTCATAGTCCGGCTAGGAGTGGTCAACAAATAAAGCGTTCCGAAGAGTACAGGAATGAGTTCCAAGACTAATCCCTTTAAGGAAGTGTAGAGGAGTGTTTGAAGGAGTGGTATTGTGGAGGAGAAGGTTTGAAGAGCCATGGAAGGGTACTGTTGAAGACTAGAACAGTGAAGAGTCCCCCAAACCCTTAAAACCCTCAAAATTGCCAAAGGTATTGTACGGCCTGCTGAGATCCTAAGACCTCAAAAATCCTTGAGATTGGGTCATTAGGAGCAAATGTCCTTTAGAACAGGGTTGGTGATTCTTTGAGGAAAGGGGGTCAAATTTCCTATAAAACCGGAAGGAGGGCTAATTAGGCCTCTTCCTTGTAGCCCTAAAATACAAAGCAACCCCCAAATCGGGTGATTTCCAAAACATGCCAATGTGATGAGGTGGTGTCAAAAGCCTTAAAAAGACCTTGGAACTCATAAAACTTACTATTGGAGGTTGGGAAAGAATTGGAAGCCTAAAAGACCCTTATGAGCCTATGTAAGGGATAGTAGGTTGAGAGAAAAGCTTGTTAAACTTGGTGGGTTGGTTAGGCAAGTCAGGGGATCCTTGGAGTTATAAGGAATCTTATAGACCATCAGGGGTGTCAGAAGGACACTTGGATCCTTGAGAGGATAAGGGCATAGACTGAGCAAGTCTATCCTAGCCTCCCCATCAAGAA
>BSBK01012868.1:0-139871 GCA_027943335.1 Chamaecyparis obtusa
ATATATATATATATAGACACACACACACACACATTATAATCGGCTTTAACGATCATAATGACAATACTACAAATATCTAAGGAAAAGTTGGTAATACCTACATAGCTCTCCCTTGTAATGTAAAAATTTGCATCTCTGAACTCTAGAAATTTCTTATACCAACTCAAAATGAATGCCAAATTTTCTTTGGCTACATCAATCAATAGTCCTTTTAGATGGGTCCTCTTCGATATTATTTAATTAACATAATTAACTGATGATGTTCATCTCTCTACCAAATAGCTAAAATGACTTTGTGAATAAAAAATTCTACACCAAAATAAAAATATTATCCATCAAACCAGAAGCCAAGAATATAAAAAATAGTTACTAACATAACAACTTGAGCATTATTAAAATTCAACATACCAGCATGAGTATCATTAAAATTATGATAGTCCTTAGTGTTATTTGAATATGAGAAAACCCACTCCAACTGGGCTATCAACATACAATACATTTGTTTCTGCCATGGATAGATCGAAGCATCAGCAATGAATATATATATTGTACATTTTCTAGATCCACGAGTCACCTTGACTCTTTTGAGTAATTATTCCATGATACTTTCCAAATCCATGATATTATGAAAGTATCCAATTCATAAGAAATAAATGTAGCCATATGCATAAGTGTTACCAAATGAACAATCATAACAAAATATATCTCATAATCAAAATCTTATCTCATGCATCCACATAAGCATAAGCATAACCGATATGATCTTATAATCATAAGAATCAAGTTCAATGTAATGAAAATGTGTTCACACATAGAATCACATAGTCTCAGCTATAATCAATAAATATAGACTCAACTATGCAAGAACGTATGATACATACATACACAATAAGCCATTAAAGTATGCTTCATACATACATGCCAAAGTATACAAATGACATATGCTTCATACTGACAATCAACTATGTATACATACCCATAATAGTGTATGCTGCTCATATACATAAGTATGCATCCATGCATACAAAACAGAGATATGTTAGTGCAAGGTATGCTTCTATAGTATTCACATAAGGAAGGAGTTCACAAAATTGAGTGAGCCCATGATTGAACTCCCTCTTAAACCTCATACCCATAACTAATTCATACCAAGGTATATGATAAGCCAATATACATAAAGGAAATAAGTCCATAACGAAAAGAAATAGCCAATTTATATATATCCAATGTTGATCCCTAAAGTTTTTGTTGTCTATTAGTATCTTACACTTAGTCATTTTCTAGGAAATGTTGGTCGGTCATCACTGCGACCGAGTCATCATATATAAGCCGTGTCATGTATAATGTACATTTACCGAGCAGTAGTTAATGTCGAGTAAAATAGTGGTCACTGAGTACTTTTGTATTAGCTGAGTAATCTTTTGCCAAGTTATGTAAATAAGACAATGCCAAGCACCGGAGTATAAAGAACAGTGAATGTCGAGTGCTAGAGATATCCAATGCCAAGAAAGTTAGAATTGACATATGTGTTTGTTATGGCACAAACACTTAGGTAAACCATTCTGGCCAACATTTATATTTTATTTATTATTTATTGAGGGAATCACAGAGGTGATTATGCTCTTATATTATAATCATTAATCCCTATGTATTTCATGAAAACAATCAGAATTAGGGAAAGGTTAAGAGGAAAAATGAGATAATCTAGGTCATAGATCTTAAATCTTGGAGAAAGTTAATTGACTATATAAGATGTGGTCTAAACCCTAAAATGATGTATGAGTGGAAGGAAGAAGTGTGATATAGAGAATATTTTCAGAACAAAGAAGTATTCTGATAGAGTTTAGTGACTGAGTAGATTAGACAAAAGTACTGAAGAGAATAATAAAGATATATTTGATAGATGAGATCAAATCTATACTGGATGGAGAAGATGTATAATAAAAATCATAGTGCAAATTGAAGGATCAGGTACTGAGACATTCTAACAAGTGTACCAAGATAAATCTTTTAATAGAGTGGTTTTGACAGACCCTAGTAAATCTCTTAACTGAGTGCTTACTTAGTTGTAAGTCTTAAATCCTTCTTCAAGGTAGATTGTAGAAATCTTAAATCTCTTAACATGGTAGACCCCACATAGGGTAGGTCATATTTTGTGATCAAATTTGTAGTCCTAACTTGCAAACTTTATACTATAGTACTGAAGATTTGTGGTTGTTATCCCCACCCCAATTTTACCTTTCAAGGGTTTCTTGGTAACCAAAATCATTGTGTTATGTGTATTTTCATGGTTGATGTTTAGATTATTAGATCCATTACATTTTTGGGTTTTATGTCAATACTATGCAAGTTTTCATTTAAGTCAAAATTGAGAAATCAGTGATATCTGATTCACCCCCCTCTCAATATCACATTTTCCTGATAGATTTCCAACAATTGGTATTAGAGCCTTGGTCTCTTATAGAAGTCTAACCACTTGTGAGTTAAAGATTGTGAGATGGAGGTTTATAAGTTGGGAAAAATCATAGAGAATTAGAAGATTGACATTCAGCTTGCATTACAACAACTTGAAGTAGCTAGAGGAGAATTGAAGAAATCCTTAAGCAGAAGAAGAGAAATTTCTATTCAACAAAATGAAACACAATATCAAGAAGAAGATACTACTAGACTATTTGATAGTGGAAACACTATAGAAAGTGACAAAGCCATAAAAGAACTACTGGAGAAAAATAACATACTAAATGAGGACATCAGAAATATGAAGAGAGAATAAGAAATTCATTCTGCAAGACTTTGTGAAGTAGATGAACAGAAAAAGAAATTTGAAGAAGAGAAGACAATGGATGAAGAAGATAAAAGAAAAATATCAATGAGACTTGATGAAAAGACCAATGACATGCAAAGGCTGACGAATAATCAACTCGACATGGTAAATCAACTGCTACTAGTTAATCAAGAATTGGACAGGAAAGATGTGGAACTCACCAATCCAAGATCAGAAAATAATCAACTAAGGAATTAATTGACAACTGAAAAGGAAGTTAATGAAAGGATGAAAAAGTCTAAAAAATCCATAAGATACTTTGAAGAGTTTTTAAGGTCACCTAGAAGATCTAGTGACACATCTGGACTTGGACTTAATTAGTAATTGCCATCCATTGAGCAAGGAGAATCATCAAAGAGTGGAGAGAAAAGGAGTGCTAAGCCTAAGAACAACAAGCCTACATTCCATCACTATGGAAATCCAACACATACAACCAACATATACAAAAGCAAACATGGTAAGTCTGACCCTAAACCTAAATTTAATGGACATTGTTTTAACTATAAGAAACATGGACATTAGGCACAAGAATGTAGGACAAAGGTTAGTAATCTACCTACCTCAATGAAATTTCAAGGACACTATTTTAATTGTTAGAAATATGGACATAGAGCATTCAAAAGTAGATCTAAACCCAAAGGGTCATCAAATCAATAGACTAAGTCACCTAACAAGGGTAACACATACAATTGGGATTACAAAACTTGACACAGTTGTCATTACTGTGGAAAATATGGGCACATTGGAGAAAATTATCTGAAGACACATTTTAGGGGTAATTACAAGATTTGGATGAATGGAAGTATGGTATGCTATAAATGCAATAAGATAGTCATCTAAAGAAAGATTACAGAACACCCATACCAATCAATGATCAAAGCAAGAATGAAGAAATCATTGAGAAAATGAGAAATCAGATGAACAAAACTTGGAAGAAGAAAGAAGAGGGAAGCAGTAGTGAAGCCAGCATGCCTGAGATCACCCAATCCAATGGATCAAGTGATCACACCAATTCGAACTAAGAAAAGAAGGTATGTATGGAACTGAGGCGTACAATGTTTTAATCTTACATCAGTTCCTAATATATGTTGAGAAAAAGTCCATATCTGCATAGATTAAGATGCATTAGGACAGATTTGAGGAAAGTGCAACAATTCATATTTGATGTCGAGCATCACTATTTTATTCAATAGCGACTGAATCACTAATGTTTTCCAAGTACCTATGATAGCTGAGATGTGATGTACACCGAGCTGTAACTGAATGGTTGTATCAACTGAGCTTATGTTGACCAAGTTTAACATGATATTGCCGAGACAATTGTATCTCACCTAGAAAGTGTATGGATCATAAAAGAAGCCCTAATCTATGCATTTGAAGTCTATAAAGTGGGAAATTACTGTTTATTTCATTTTCACCAGTGAATTGAGAATTTATAAGAGTGATTCAAAGAGTGAGTAACTAATGTGATTAGTGCGAAGTGCGATTTCAAAATTTTTTACAATGTGTCATTGGCAAAATCATCTAAAGGAGATTTTTTCAAAGTACTTTACCAAGTAAAATATTTTCAATACTTTAATCCTTAAGTTGTGAGACATGACATCATCATCATCAAATGTGATGAAGAGGCAAGGAAAGGATGTCTTTAATATTTAGTTAGTGAGGAACAAGGCGTGTAAGATACAGAGGTTTTAGGCTATTCCAAAAAGTGCGATCAGGGGAAATCTGACTAGAGCCCTATCGTCAATTTTGAAGAATGTTCTAATGATAAATGATATCTGTTCATGATACATGTGCATGATTGGAGAAATTGGTTATTATGAAAGTAGAGAAGCATATGAGAAACTATGCAACAACAGGGTGTTGAAGCTGGAACAACAGAAGGTTGTCGAGTAAGGGTTAGTTCATGCCCTTGAATTTCCACAAAATTTCAAAGTAGAATGGATTAAGATTGTACTAAGAAGGCTACATGACATGAAAATATGGTTGGAGAATGGACAAGTCCAAATCACCATAGACATGATTCACCGGGTAACTGGATACCCTAAACTCCCTGGAAAATAAACTATGAGATGTCAAAGCAAAGAGGAAATTCAGGCTAACACATAAGCAATATGGAATAAGCACAACATGACTATTTCTACTATCACTAACCTAGAAATCAATTTTTCAGTAAGGGTGATAGCACACAAAATCTATCAATCAAGTCAGTTGGATAGTGTACCATGCATGGTAGTGGACCAAGCTTGGAAAATAATTAAGAAGGATCACACCTACGATGTTGTCAAGCTCTAATTGACACAACTTGTTGAGAATCTTACATCAATCTATAAAGAAAAGAATTCAATGTGTAAGTTTGGTTCCTTACTTGGTTAAGTGCGCAAAGATGGGGGTATAAGATGCCACTTTTTTCCTGAAATTAGTAAACTTTGAACTTCAACAAAAAATTGAAGATAGTTAGACTCAAAATTTTAAGATGTGACAAAAACAAGAGTTGTAATAGTTTGAATCTAGTTCCTAAACTAATAACTTATTTTGAAAATGGTGAAGATTAAGGCCCTCAAAAAGGGGGAGCACAAAAAGTGGTCCTCTTTTTTGTCAAAAAACATAATATAGCGTCTGGTGTGCTCCCCCTAAAATGTTAACTATTTTTTTGAATTTTTTTAATTGCTCTAGTGAGAAGTTAGCTAACACCACATAGTTTATCCTAGAATTTTTTGGTAATTTTTTGATGAATGTATAATTTTTGATGAATTTACGAAGTGCACACATCCCGAAAACATGAAATTTCTATGTGGGCCCCCTAGAAATCATTTAAAACTAATAAAAAAGAAAATTTTATTTTTTTAAAAGTGTGTAGAACGGAGTCTAGTTTCTAAAAATGTAACTTGTTGGAAAATTTGATGAACGAGACAAAATCTATGCCCAAAATACTGAATGTTGGTTTTTTACAAAAAATGGACATGCACACAAAAGAAATTAGAGTTGAAAAACTTAACATAATCAGAATTCAAAATAAACTATATGCTTAGATAGCTAACAAAGAGATCTGCAATATCACATCGTCTAATTTTTATGTTCTTGAGCCACGAGTAAACCTGACGAGGAGCACACAAAAAAAGATGTCATTTTTTTGTATGTCTACTGGAAAACACATCTCAGGCCTATTTCAATCATCCAAGCCTTCGGGTTGGATCTCGAAGGCAAATTCAAGCCTTAGGATTGGTAAATTCCAATGCCTTACAAAGTGTGTATGACCTATAGGGCGAGCACACTATTTAAATTTATGAATTTCATAGGGCGTGTGCCCTATGAAAATCATAGATTTCAATAGGGTGTGTGCCCTCTAAAAGTCATAGATTTCAATATGGTGTGCACCTTATAGGGCATGCACACTATTGAAATCTATGACTTCCATAGGGCGTGCGCCCTATTTAACTCAGATTTAAATAGTGATGAGAAATAGTCACAGAGAGAGAGAGAGAGAGAGAGAGAGAGAGAGAGGGTGATGTGTGTGTGTGTGTGTGTGTGCAAGGATGGCATACTCACCTATGTTTGCATAATATAGCCGCAAGACCCAAAAAACTCATTTAACATGTCATGAGCAAGAGGATTTATACAAATATAACATTTAAGTATAGATATATATAAATGAAAAGCGGGTACATTGATTTATTTAATTTCTTATACTTTAATTTATATTTGTATAAATTATAAAATATAATACTTCCAAGATGTTTGGGATAGGTTCCAGCTTCATAGGAGTTAAGATGTAGATTCTAGATTTTGGGGGTTTTCAAAAAATTCCAAACTTAGCCAAATTTCAGGATTCAACAAGCCTTTAGTAGGGTTACCTCCCACAAACCATCATGGATTTATAAGGTCAAACTAAAGCTGGCAAAAGGATTCCCAAAGGGTTTTTAATTAAATTTTATTAAAAATGCATTTTTTTGCAAAATTCTATGAGAAGATGCATCCAATGAGTTAATTAATGAGAAAACAAAAGAAACAAGCTAAGTTAGATATATATAAATGCAAAGTGGGTACAAAATCACATTCTCATGTGGAATGCTAATGACTGGAAGCAAAATAGTAAATAATTTCTACAATACTAGTATGAATCTATGATTCTTGATCATTGATCAATGCCAAATGTCAAAGTCTTCATAACTAGTCTTAGGTAGTCTTTGTTGGTAGCTGTTTTCAAGTCCCTAGGTCTGACAAATGAGGTTTGAGTAATTTTGGCATATTGGGAAGTCATGTTTATTTGGGATTTGGGTGAGAGCTAAGCTAAGTATGTCGTAGAGATGGGGTCAAAACCAAGTGATTTGTGATAAAATGAGTTAAAACCCTTTGTGAATCCTTTTTCTAGCTTTAGTTTGACCTTAGAAATTCATGATGGATTGTGGGAGGTAACCTCACTGAAGGCTTGTTGAATCATAAAATTTGGCTAAGTCTGGAATTTTTCAAAAACCCCCGAAAGCTAGAATCTGCATCTTAACTCCTATGAAGCCGAAACCTATCCCAAACATCTTGGAAGTATTATATTTTATAATTTATACAAATATAACTTAAATTATAAATAAATGAAACTTATACTTAAATGTTATATTTGTATAAATCCTCCTGCCCCTAAAGTGGAAAATGAGTTTTTTTGGCCGTACGCCTGTATTATGCAAACATGGGTGACTATGCCACCCTTGCACACATATACAGACACAAACATCTCTCTCTCTCTCTCTCTCTCTCTCTCTCTCTCTCTCTCTCTCTCTCTCTCTCTCTCTCTCTCTCTCTCTCTCTCTCTCTCTCTCTCTCTCTCTCTTTGTAGTTTTTCATAGGGTGCATGTGCTATGTAAGAATATGGATTACACTCCTATGGTTTTGCATAGGGTGCAAAAGGGGGTGGAAATTTTGTGGTTTTACAAAGAGTGTGTGCACTATTTGGCACATGTGCTTTGTTTTGGATTAGCCAAGCCTAAGGCTTAGGAAACCCAAGCCATAGAGCATGCACCCTATAGGGTGCACACCCTTTAGTCTGTACGCACTATGTGTGATGGGGGACCAAAAATAAAAGTGGCATCTTTTTGGTTCCCCATCTTTGTGCATAGACCCACTTTTTGGTTTATTCTTCTACATTCAGAAAAGTTTTCGTACTATTGGGGGAGTAGTATGGGATAAGATTAGGCTAGTGACAATTTAGATCAATGAGTTTATTAGTCAAATGAGTTATAATTTTGAGAGCTTTATGGAAAATTACTTTGTAGAATTTAAGAAGAAAATGAGGAAGAGAAGTAGGATTCCTGTATTCTTAGTAGAGAAATGCAAACATGAAATATGCTTCCTAGTTGACACAAACCTCACATATGCTCAAGCTATAATACTAAGGGTATCATGGCTAATGCCACTACCTTATGAGGTAAACATTTATGAAACTACAACAACAATAACAACCTTGTTAGCTGAGGAAGTTGATAAGAAGGGTACCTATTTTGGAACCTATAAGGAAGTGAAGGATAAGATAACAATGGGACTAAATTCTACTACCATGGAGAGAAAGAGGAAAAAGATAGTGAAAAATATAGAAAATATGATAGGAGAAAGAGAGGTATATGTACCTCTAGAACTAACTCAAGGATTAGGAGAAGATAAATCAAGTAAGTATAGTGAAAGTGAAGAGGAGGAGAAAGTAATAGAGAAGAAAGGCCAGAAGACACCAGTTGTCAAGCCTATGAGAAAAAAAATGCAAAAACCTAAGCCTATCCCCTTGCCTGTACTTAGGCCAAGAACTAGGGAAGCCTCTACAGTTGTAGCTGTTTAGCATCAAAAGAAAACCCCTGCATCATGGAAGAGAAAAAATGTTCATCTTAAGGAAGTGCTAAGTCAGTTGAGGAAGAAGCTAAGAAGAAAACTTATTTTGTAGAAAGATGATGAGGAAACTAAAAGTGATGAGGAAAAAAATAAAAAGGCACCTCTATAGAGAAAAACACTAACTATGGATGAAATATACCACAACATCAAGAGCTTTGTTGGCCTAGAAGGATTCAAGAAAGTAAAATTTTAAAAGATAAGTATAGATGATTAGGAAAACTTCGAAGAATCAATGCTTGAGATGCTCTAAACATTCAAGATGGTACTACTTCAAATGGAAATTTGATTCCTAATGATTTATACCAATGAATAACACAAAAATGGGAATATGCTCTTATGAATAAGAAGCAGATTAGGGAAAAAATGCTAGCCCAAGTCACACCACATCTACCCCTTGCTATCATTCAGCAATTCATGGAGTAGTATCAGAATAGATTCGCTCCCAAGCTCAATGCATACTCCATCCTTCAATACAAGGTTGAAGATATTGTCCAAAAAAATCTCAAGGTATGGGAGATCATTTTTGGTCTCTTAATTGATAAAAGCACACAACAAGAAGCTAGCACATCTAAGGGAGTTGAGCTAGATAATAAAGAAGATGTTAGTGAACCTCACATTTAGGAGGAAGCAACTCCTAGGATTGAGAAATGTGACAAGATAGTTGAAATAACCATTGTTGACATCACTGAGGATACCCTAGTGAAAATTGATGTATTGACCAAGGAAGAAATTCAAGTCGAGGCAACAAAAGATACATCTTTATCGAGCGGTAATCCTATGTTATTACAAGTGATAGATTATGCATAGATTGAGGATACATCAATTAATAATGTCACCTCTTCTAGTCAACACAAAGCTACAGTTGATATTCTAGCCAGTTAGAGTACTACCGAGGAAAAAGACAAGTTGGTAACTACACCTCAGTCTACATCTACTGAGGAGTCAAATAAAAGGAAAGTAGAACAGTCTACATTGGTAATAGTAAATCCTCATGTAGAGGAAAAGGAACCAAAAGAGAAGGAGAAAAAAAAACCAATATACACTCAAGAGCCTAAGGAGTAAGAAGTAATAAAAGTTCTTGGACAGACGTCGAGTGGAACAACACCTAAGAAAAAGTCACAAAAAAGGAAGGTAAAATATCCTACCCCATAGGTGATACTTGAGGAAGTTATTGTGATTCCTAAATGGGACATAGATAACTTGTCCTATAAACAGATGAAAATTTTGCACGATCTTCTAAAGAAGAAGAGAAAATAGGAAGAAATGAGAAGGGAACATCAACAAAAAAAAGTACTTCATGAAATAAAAGGTATATTCATTGATGCTTTTTAAATGACTGATGTTAATGACCCTGACCTTATACTGAAGCAACTTGTCCATATTGTCAAGAAAGTGATTGATGATGATAATGATGTGAATGATAAGTTGTTGCAGTGGTCAAAAAGAAAATTTGCGACCAAGGTACTTAATAAGGTCTCTGCTGATATAGAAGTGAAGTAAGTAGAACTTTCTATCTTAATATCAAGTTCAGAAGAATTTGTACTAAATGCACAATCTTTGTACAAGAAATTGTGTGATGTAGAAGTATTAACCAAGGACAACTAGGAGCTAGTAGATAAGCTACAGTTAGACATTCGGTCTACTAGTCACTCATTGAGTTTGGATGCCAGTTCCAGCTCTATACATTATACCAGGCTTCTACATAATCAACGGAGGTTAATCGATTTGATGGCTAATGATGGTAAGATAAGTGATGAACTACAAATGATTTGAATGAACTGTATAACTTAAAGATCTGTGATTTAAGATCACTAAGTTGCTGATTAGATATGTAATATGATTAAATTAGTAATATGTTGTCATTGATGTCAACCAGTTTGACAACACTTATCTTGTAAGTTACAATACCGAAACATCTGTAGAAAAGGAGAAAGAGAGATGAAGAACAAAAATATCTACATTAGGAAGATGTATATGATAGACGAGGATCAATAATACATTGGGTAACTCGATGATGAGCCTGTGACCTTATGTTATCAGCTTGATTATGTTGCATTCATCTATGATGAGGAAAAGAGCTGAAAGACACAAGACAGTGTGGTCGGTTGATGAAGCATCACAATATACACTGAGCAGTGTAGTGTATACTGAGCATAGTATAAACTGAGCTTGTGATTCACTGACACATTTCTTTGTTAACTGAGGAAGAGAAAGGAACTAAATGATTAGTTTAGTCGATAAGGATTGATAAGCTATAAAGTACCTCATGATAGGAGATGGAGATCAAGTTTGTTACAAAGATTAATGGCTAAAAAAATTCAAGGATGATCTAAAGGATGGAATTAAAACATGTTACTGACACATCAGCTGAGGAAGTTTTAAGTGGAAAAATCAATGAAGGAGAACAAGTGGAAAAATCTAATGGAGGAGAAGAAAATGGTTTACTTGTCTATTTAAGAAACTAGGGTTTCATTATGAAACATATGCCAGAAGAAGGAGACTATAGAGATATCACATGAACAAGTTTCATGCATGCTTGATCAAACTAGTTAAGGAGAACTGAACTACAGAGTTTACCGAGCGTTAGAAAGCTATTACCGAGCGACAATAAGTTATAGAATAGTGATTGATATAGAATTGATATAATGATCAGAGGATTTGAATGAGCTTAAAATAGATCTAATAATCTACAATTGAAGTTGTGTCATATTCAGATCAAATTGTTGTTATAGTTTAACCATTGCAATTAGATAAATCTCTTAATAGAGTGGACTTGAAAGTCTTGTAATGTCATTCATAGAGTGTACATTTCTTATCCTATCAACCCCATAGTGAATGCTAGTTGGACGATAACTATTGGTCTAAAATCCTATAACAAGGTCACAACTAATAGTGTTTTTGTAACCTTTAACAGGGTTGGGTCTTAACCAACCTCACTTTAGAAGAGTGAACAATTTTTGGGTTGTCGGTCCCAGGTGGTTTTTCCCTTAATAGGGTTTCCATGTTAAATCTCTTGTGTTATGTGTTTATTGTGATGATTTTTTGTTGTCATACTTTACATATTTCATATTGGATTTGGTTGATACTCTCTACTTGTTATTAACTAGTAATCAGTAAAAGCACAAACATAATACTATTTTATGTTACCGAGCTGCAGAAGTTTAAGTTAATTGTTTTTTATTATACATTTTTTATTGGGACTATGGATAACCAATTCACCCCCCTCTCAGTTATTCTAACAATTGGTATCAGAGCTATATTGATTGCTTGGAATAGAGTTTTAAGGACTTCAACACAAAAGTCTCAAAATGTATAAGAGGGAAGTGCCAAAGCTTAACAAGGATAACTTCACAAAATGGCAAAGAAAAATGAAGCTTCATATATCTAGAATTGGAAATTCCACCCTTACATTAATGGAGAATTTCTACCTTGCACCACCCACTGGTCCCTTGACCGTTGATCAACTAAGAGATAGGTATGAACATAATGTTACTATGATGGAGATTGTTGCCACCTATACTGATGCCGAATTTGAAGACATCAAGGACTGCTCTACTTCTAAAGATATGTGGGATAAACTTTCTCTAATTTATAGTGGTGATGTGAATGTCAAAAAGCTAGAGCTAAAAGCTTAAGGGGAAGATTCGATGACATGAAGATGAAGGAAGGTGAAAATATTGTGCAGTATACAAATTGACTAAAAGAAGTAGTCCATGCTATTCAAGCATTTGATGGTGTAATTGAAGAAGAAACAGTGGTAAGAAAAGTTTTTAGAACCTTATTGCCAGCTTATGCAATCCGAATATATGCAAGTCATGAAACAAGGTCTACATCTGGTAACAACCTTACTCTTGATAATCTAATCAGTAAGATAATAACCTTTGAATTAAACAAATTTGATAATAGTGTTTTACCATATATTGAATCCACTTTTATGTCTTCTCTGAAGATTGGTAGGTCTAGTAGTAGAAATAAGAATGATGATAGTGATAGCAATACTAATGATGAGCTTGATGAACTTGAAGCTCTTATGGCCAGGAGGTTTCCTAAATGAAAAGGTAGATATAGAGGCAAATTACCTTTAGCATGCTTTAACTATAAAGAAGTTGGTCACATTGCTACTAGATATCCACACAAGAAAGATGATGACAAAACCAAAGACCGATCTGAAGGAAGCTATGGGAGAAGAAACAACAGGAGCTACCAACACAACAACAGAGACAACCAAGACACTAATGACAGAGGAAAAAAGGTATGTTACATAGTAGAAGAAAATGAATCTAAATATGACTCAGATGATAATGTAGAAGTTGTATTTGTTGCTATGAAATATGATTATGAGGAAGAAGAAAAACATGTAGAAACAACACCCATTTTAAAAGTTAATAAAAAATAATACATGGATCATAGACAATGGTTGTACACATCACATGACTAGTGATGATGATAAATTTGATCATCTTGAGCAATATAGCAGAGGATCTATTAAGATGGGTAATAACACACCCTGTATGGTAAGAGGTAAAGGATCCCTGATGATAAATGATAGAATAAAATGTGAAAATTCTTATTGGGTAGAAGGACTAAACTATAATTTGCTAAGTGTGGCATAGCTAAACAATTTAGGTCACTGAGTTTCTTTTGAGGGAAAGAAAGTGAAAATTTTTGATGATGGAGGAAGACTAGTTGGAACTGGAGCAAAATCAAAATTTAATTTATTTTATCTTAATAATGATGATTCTTCTTGCTTGATGATGAAAAATGAAGATGCTTGGTTGTGGCATAAGAGGTTATGCCATGTGAATTTTGATAACATGATTAAGATTAGTAAAAAGAAAAGAGTTAGAGGTTTGCCTAACTTGTCAAAGCCTGATCATGTTATGTGTCATGAATGTCAGAAAGGTAAAATGACCAAATCTAATTTCAAAAGAAAAGATTATTCAACAAAGAAGATACTTGAGTTGGTTCATACCGACCTATGTGGTCCTATGAGAACTCAGAGTTATTATGGAGACATATACTTTATTCTTTTTATTGATGATTATACTAGGTTGATGATTGTCATGTTCTTAAAAGAAAAATGTAAGGCATTCAAGATGTTCAAGTGGTATAAAGTAAATGTAGAAAAAGAGACTGGTAAAGAATTGAAATGCTTAAGATCTGATAGAGGAGGTGAATTTATCTTTGCTGAATTTACTAATTTTTGTAATGAGCATGGTATTAAAAGATAGGTCTTTGCATTGAGGAAACCTCAGCAGAATGGTATTGTTGAAAGAAGGAATAGGTCAATTGTTGACTGTGCAACAACATTAATGATATAAAAGAATGTTGCTCAGACATACTGGAGAGAAGCTGTCAGGACAATTGTTTATGTTCTGAATCGAGTACAACTAAAGAAGGACACTAACAAGACACCCTATGAGTTATGGTTTGGCCACAAACCAACTATAAGTTATTTCATAATTTTTGGGAGTAAATTTTTTATTCTGAAGGATGAAAGAAATGGAAATTTTGACTCAAAATGTGATGAAGGGATATTTTTGGGGTATTCCACTAAAAGTAAAGCATATAAGTGTCTTAACAAAGTAACTAATAAAATGATTGAAAGTGCTAATGTTTGAGTTGATGAGTTTGATGATAAGAATGCAGAGGAAAGCACAAATGAACTTGAAGACTATGGTAGATTCAATTACATTGAACAAGCATAGGTTCTACTGACACAGCAGACAGTGATAACCGGTCAACATGAAAACAATACTGACAGACAGGAAAGTGAAACCGATGAGTAGGAAGGACCTACTGAACAAGAAAATAAACTTGCATAGGATGAACAACAGAGACAAGATCAAGTACTAGCAAGATTTTTTAGAAGACATCATCCTGAGTCACAAATCATTGGAGACAAACAAGCAGGCATGATGACAAGGAGCAAAGAAAGACAAGGTACATGTCTAGTTTCTGAATATGAACCAAAGAATGTAAAATTTTCATTAGAAAATGATGAATGGGTTAATGTAATGAAATAAAAAATAGAACAGATAGATAAGAACAAAACCTGGAGTTTAGTACCTAGACCTAAAGACAAGAAAGTTATCGGTACTAAGTGGATATTCAGAAACAAGCTTAATGAGAATGGAGAGGTACCAAGAAACAAAGATAGGTTAGTATGCAAGGAATATGCACAGGAGGAAGGAATAGATTATGGTGAAACATTTGCACATATTTCTAGATTAGAAGGAGTTAGAATGTTACTTGCATATGCTGCACACAAAAGTTCAAAGTTTACCAAATGGATGTAAAATCAGCTTTTCTGAATGTGATACTTGAAGAGGAAGTCTACATAGAACAACCTGAAGGGTTCATTGATCCAGATAATAGAGACATGGTATGTAGATTACACAAGGCTTTATATGGTTTAAAGTAATCATTGATAGCCTGGTATGAGAGGTTGCATAACTATTTGCTGAGTATTGGATTTGTTAAAACAAGTGAGAATATCAATTTGTACATGAAAGGTAATTCTGATGATACTATCCTAATTGCTAAGATATTTGTGGGTGACATAATATTTGGAGGACAAGATAAAATTTGTAAGTCATTTTCTGATGAAATGAGAAGTGAATTTAAAATGTCTATTTTTGGAGAGATTAAGTTCTTTCTAGGCTTACAAGTGATTCAACAGAATGATGGTATATTCATCACACAATCTAAATATATAAAGGAAGTATTGAAGATATTTGGCATGGAAGATGCTAAACCTGTGGGTACACCGATGGCTACTAGATGCAAATTGACTGAAGAAGATGGAACTACTGAGGTAAATCAGACACTGAACTGATCCATGATTGGAAACTTAATGTATGTGGTTCACAATAGGCCTAATATAGCACATGTTATTGGAATAGTTGCTAGATTTTTTGCAAACCCTAGAGAATCACACATGGTTGCTACAAAGAGAATCTTAAGATATCTAAAGAAAACTAAAGATTATAGCCTATGGTATCCTAAGACAGGCAAGTTTGAACTTAAGGTATACACCGATGCTGATTGGGCTGGAAATGTTGATGATAGAAAAAGTACCACCAGAGGAGCATTCTTGTTTAGTGAAAGACTTGTTACATGGACAAGTAAGAAATAGGCTTGCATTTCTCACTCTATAGCTGAAGCATAGTATGTTTCTGCTGCTACTAATTGTTCAAATATTGCATATATCAAGCAAGTGTTGGAAGGTATGAATGAGATAATCATTGAGTTGGTGATTATATATTGTGACAACACTAGTGCCATTAATATTTCAAAGAATCAAGTGATACAATCTAAAACAAAGAATATATCTATTAAGTATCACTACTTAAGGGAACAAGTGTAGGAGAAGCAAGTTAAGCTAGAATTTGTTACATCAAAAGAACAACTTGCTGACATATTTACAAAGCCTCTATCGAAGGATACATATGAATACTTGAGGACTAGAATTGGGGTCTGTCCCCTATCTACTAGTCACTAAGGTGATTTGGAGGTTGCATCAGCCTAATCTTATTAGAAGATCATATATGTTGTGTAGCAAAGTTCACACTTTGGATTTCTGTCTAAGGTCGTGAAAGTTGAAGAACTAAAATAGATTTGCACAATAATATACAAAGATAAATTAAGTGCACCGAACAATAGTGAGTCATTTAGCTACTAAAGAGCTATATGCTTCTATTGCTCTTTGACATGGTTGTCAAAGGGAGAGAGATTTCAATATGAAAGCAGGGAGAGAAATATGGAAATAGTGAAATAGAGTCACAAGGAGAGAGAGATACGAGAAGAGCATTGAAGATTTGTTGATTAAGCACACAATTTTTGCAAATCCTATGTAACATAGTGATTAAAAATATTAAGCATAGGGAGAGAATTTGTTTACAAAGTTGTAGAATGCATGTTTGGTATGTGTTTGGCATATTTCATATTGCTTGTGTTGCCATCAATGCCAAAGGGAGAGATTGCTGAACTACAACTAATTTGAATGAACTGTATAACTTGAAGATCTGTGATTTAAGATCACTAAGTTGCTGATTAGAGATGTAATATGATTAAATTAGTAATATGTTGTCATTGATGTCAACTAGATTGAAAACACTTATCTTGTAAGTTACAATACCTAAACATCTGTAGAAAAGGAGTAAGAGAGATGAAGAACAAAAATATCTACATGAGGAAGATGTATATGACAGATGAGGATCATGAATACATTGGGTAACTTGTTGATGAGTCTATGACCTTATGTTATTGGCTTGATTATATTGCATTCATCTATGATGAGGAAAAGAGTTGAAAGACACAAGGCAGTGTGGTCAGTTGATGAAGCATCATGATATACACCAAGAAGTGTAGTGTATACTGAGCATAGTATAAACCAAGCTTGTGATCCACTGACACACTTATTTGTTAACTGAGCAAGATAAAGGAACTAAATGATTAGTTTAGCTGATAAGGATTGATGAGCTGTAAAGTACCTTGTGATAGGAGATGGAGATAAAGTTTGTTACGAAGATAGGCGGCTAACAAAATTCAAGGAAGATCTAAAGGATGGAATTAAAATGTGTTACTGATACATCATCTGAGGAAGGTTTAAGTGGAAAAATTAACAAAGGAGAACAAGCGGAAAAATCTAATGGAGGAGAAGAAAATGGTTTACTTGTCTATTTAATAAACTAGGGTTTCATTATGAAACATATGCCAGAAGAAGGAGACTGCAGAGATATTGCATGAACAAGTTTCGTGCATGCCTAATCAAAATTGTTAAGGAGAACTGAACTACAGAGTTTACTGAGTGTTAGAAAGCTATTACCGAGTGACAATAAGTTACAAAATAGTGATTGATATAGAATTGATATAATGATCAGAGGATTTGAATGAGCTTAAATAGATCTGATAATCTGCAATTGAAGTTGTGTTATATTCAGATCAAATTTTTGTTATAGTTTAACCATTGTAATTAGATAAATCTCTTAAAAGAGTGGAGTTGAAAGTCTTGTAATGTCATTCATAGAGTGTACATTTGTTATCCTATCAACCCAATAGTGAATGCTAGTTGGATGATAACTGCTGGTCTAAAATCCTCTAACAAGGTCACACCTAATAATGTGTTTGTAACCTTTAATAGGGTTGGGTCTTCACTGACCTCACTTCAAAAGAGTGAACAATTTTTGGGTTGCCGATACCAGGTGGTTTTTCCCCTCACAGGGTTTCCACGTTAAATCTCTTGTGTTATGTGTTTATTGTGATGGTTATTTGTTGTCATACTTGACATATTGCATATTGGATTTGGTCGGTAATATCTACTTGTTATTAACTGGTAATCGGTAAAAGCACATACATAATACTATTTTATGTTACCGAGCTGTAGAAGTTTAAGTTAATTGTTTTTTATTATACATTTTGTATTGGGACTATGGATAACTGATTCACCCCCTCTTAGTTATTCTAACAATAAGGGCTCACTTAATCTCCATTCAAACAATGTTAACACCTCATTTGGAGGCCATACAAAGAGAGTTAGTTACATGAAAGGAATTAGTACAGAAAGATCCCCATCTTTCTACTATCGAGACCCTAGTTGACTTAGCTTCCGAGCTAGAGGTAAAGTTTGAGGTTTTGAAGATTGCAACATCAAGTTGGGATAGTGAAGTGCACATAGTCATGCAGCTTCATAAACCATTTCTCAAAAAATATTTCAAGCTCCCTACGCCCCCAAAACTTCAAGTGTCAAAAACAAGGGGGAAATAGTAGAGTGACATGCCATGTTAAGTCACAAAGAGGGAATAGATATTCAGATAGAAGAATTAGATTAAAGAAAGAAGAAATGAATGGTATGACATACTACATTTTGTAAATGTGTATATGTACTTGAGTGTATGTCAAGTAAGGAAGTCTTATATATACAAATGTAAATCTTTTTGTTTTGTAAGAACAAGTTAAGTTTTAGGGGGGGTATTCTATATATACTTTTGTTAGTAAGTACTCTTGTAAATGTAATGAAAATGTCATGACAAAGTGTTTTTCCCACTAATGTCAAAGGGGGAGATTGTTGATCCCTTTAAATTTTTGTTTTCTATTACTGTCTTACACTTAGTCATTTTCTAGGAAATTTCACTCGGTCATCACTACGAATGAGTCATGTATAATGTACATTTACTAAGCAGTAGTCAATATTGAGTAAAAAAGTGGTCACTCAGTACTTTTGTATTAGCCAAGTTAGCTTTTGCTAAGTTATGTAAAGAAGACAATGCCAAGCACTAGAGTATAAAGAACAGTGAATGTTGAGAGCTAGAGATATCCAATGTCGAGCAAGATAGAATTGACATATGTGTTTTTTATGGAAAAAACACTTAGGTAAACTATTTTTTCCAACATTTATATTTTATTTTATGTTTTTTGAGGAAATCATGTAGGTGATTACGCTCTTATATTGTAATCATTAATCCCTATGTAATACATGGAACCAATCAAACTTAGGGAAAGGTTAAGTAGAAAAATGAGATAATATAGATCGTAGTTCTTAAATCTCAGAGAACGTTAATTGTATATATAAGATGTGGTCTAAACCCTAAAATGATGTATGAGTGGAAGGAAGAAGTGTGACAAAGAGAATATCTTCAAAATAGAGAAGTATTCTGATAGAGTTTAGTGACTGAGTAGAATAGAGAAAAGAAGTGGAGTAGAATAGAGATATTTTTGATAGATGAGATCAAATCTATATAAGAAGGAGAAGATTTGTAATTAACATCATAGTGAAAACTAAAGGATCATGTACTAAGACATTCTAACAAGTGTATTAGGGTAAATCTTTTAACAGAGTGGTTTTGATAGACCTTAGTAAATCTCTTAACCAAGTGCTTACTTAGTTGTAAGTCTTAAATCATTTTGCAAGGTAGATTGTATAAATCTTAAAGCTCTTAACATGGTAGACCCCTCACAGGGTAGGTCATATTTTGTGATCAAATTTGTAGCCCTAACAAGAAAACTTTATACTGCAGTAGTGAAGATTTATGGGTGTCATCCCCACCCCATTTTTACCTTTCAAGGGTTTATGGGTAACCAAAATCATTGTGTTATGTGTATTTTCATAGGTGATGTTTAGATTATTAGATCCATTACATTGTTGGGTTTTTTGTCAATTCTATGCAAGTTTTCATTTATGTCAAAATGGATAATTCAGTGATATCTGATTCATCCCCCCTCTCAATATCACATTTTCCCAATAGATTTCCAACAATCCAAATGTAATTAGGAAATAATGAGATCAATGCATGGATACATAAGTAATAACCAATTAAAGGATCTTACACTATCATCCAACCATTAACATATCACTTGAAACTTGTTTGAAAATACATGGTTGCTGACCATAGCCACAAGATAGAATACAATATGTAGAGAAAACTATTTGTTTTATTGATTGAACTACTTACATTATGGTTTTCTTACACATCTACTTTACACCCCCCTTTCCACTCATGTGGATCAACACATAAATAGACTCAAAATCTTCAAAAAAACCTGACTCCAACCACCTAATTGCCCAAAACTATTCTGTAACAGTCATAAAAATGACTGTCAAAACCAAATAGGCTTAATGGTGTTGTCAATTTGAAAACTAATGTTGTCAACTTGATAACATAATGCACATAAGAAAGATTCATGCATTGATGAGAATCAATGATTTAAGTTTCTATATTTTGAGAACATGTATATTCAGTGGAGGCTAGAAGGGATATTTGTGAAGATTTGCTAGATCTCTAAAATTCTAGAGAATATCTTCTTTACTGAGTTGAGGTGGGACAAAAGTAACCTAAGTCTATGAAACCTTCACAAATATCCTAGCCTCCACTCATACCTCTTCTCAGAATCTGGAAACTCTTCAAAGAAATAGGTGATGAACATGCAAATTTGCCTAAGCACTACTTGGAGCTTTCCCTGCAACACATGTACTATTGTAAAAATCATCACAAGTCCATTTGTTGTGGGGTCTAGCTCCCATTATTGCTTGGATAAATCTTTATGTTTGTCACCTATGCATATAACTTATCTGATCAAATCTTATATTCATAGGTGATGAACATTCAGATTTTCCTAAGCAGTACTGGGAGCTTACCCTACAACACATGTGCTATTGTGAAAATAATCACAATTAGTCCATTTTTTTTAGGGTCTAGTTTCCAATAATTCTTGGTCAAATTTTCATGTTTGTCACCTGTGCATATACCTTCTTTGATTGACTCTTATATGCACATGTGAAGATTGTCTATGCATAGGTTTTACATGATTGTGTTTTACATATATAACACAATAATAATATTAGTTTTTTGTTTTACATGATTGTATTCCCCAAATACATTATTGGAAAAATTTTGAACATATATGAATGGAATAGTTTGTGCTTGATATACTTAAATGGAATACACCAAGAAGTACCAAATGATGAATGCTCAATTATTTTAATGAAAAATCATCAGAACCGTCCATTTTTAGATCTTCATTTTCTACAATATTAATGCTTTTCTATAGTCCTAATGACTTTGAACATTGTTGAGAAAGTGTGTTTCTTTTTTTGATTATTTGATTGATCCTCTCACCTTTCCTTTATAAATTCCATTGTCCCAATAAATTTTTTCAGTATCTGTATCTGCCATTAGAGCCACTTCATATGCATAGGTGATGAACATGTAGATTTGCCTAAGAACTATTGGGAGCTGACCTGAAAATATATGTACAATTATGAAAATCATCATAAGTCCATTTGTTGCGGGGTCTAGTTCCCAGTAATGATTGGTGAAATATGCATATTTGTCAAATCTAAATGGAATACTTTGTACCTGGCATACTTAAATGGAATACACCAAGAAGTACCAAAATATGAATGCTCAATTGTTGTAATGAGAAAACATCAAAACTGTCCATTTCTAGAACTTGATTCACTCTATGTGGAATACTACTTTGTTCAATGTTTTATTTGAGCTTGATATTTCATTCATTTTTCATATACACGGAGAAATGGACAGTTCTAAGATAGGTTTCTATAGCTATGATAAATGTCCCTCTATGTTAACAAAATTAGAGTTAACAAAATGTTTGTTCAGCAACTATATCTTCCATTAGAGCCACTTCATGTATGCACATGTGATGAACATGTAGATTTTCCTAAGCACTACTAGGAGCTAACCCAAAAACACATGTACTATTGTGAAAATCATCACAAGTCAATTTTCTGTTGGGTCTAGTTTCTAGTATGGCTTAGTCAAATCTGCATGTTTTTCACCTGTTCATATACCAAATGATTAATGCTCAATTGTTGTAATAGAAAAGCATTAGAATCATCCATTTGTAGAACTTAATTTTCTACAGTCTTAATGATTTTTCTATAGTCCTAATGATTTTTCTTATTTCTTGTCTTTTGTCCCTTTTTTATTTCCTATGTTTGTGCTTGGCGATAGGGTTTTGAACATTGTTGACAAAGCATGTTTCTTTTTTTTATTTTGGGGTTCCACATTGTTTGTTTCTCTTGATAAATTAGGCCATGAATTTGATTTTTTGTTCATTATTTTATTTCATCTTGATATTTCATTCATTTTTCATATACACAGATATTACACATGTTGATAAAAAAATTAGCTATTTGATTTAGGTTTACTGTTCATGTGATTGTAAATGGTCAATATTTCTGATGGTACTCCTTGGTGTATTTCATTTAAAAATAATCATGTTTTTATGGCTATGATAAATGTCCCTTTGTGTTGAGAAAATGGTTGTTTAGTGTCTGTATCTACAAGTTGCAAACAAATCATCCTTCTTCCACCAACATTTTAGTCAATTTACAAGTAACAAGTCATTTCATTCAAGAAAGACCATGTTTGACAATATCAACCCCCCCCCCCAAAAAAGGAGTATACAAAATTTAGTGACTGTATCTGCCGTTAGAGCCACTTCATATGCACAAGTGATGAACATGAAGATTTTCCTAAGCACTACTAGGAGCTTACCCAACAACACATGTATTATTGTGAAAATCATCACAAGCCCATTTTCTGCTTAGTCTAGCTCCCAGTATTGCTTGGTCAAATCTAGATGTTTCTCACTTGTGCATATACCTTCTCTGATCAACTCATATATGCACAGGTAATGAACATTCAAACTTTCCTAGGTAGTACTATGAGCTTTCCTACAACACATTTACTATTGTGAAAATAATCACAATTCCATTTGTTGCAAGAAAACTCATAGTACACATGTCTAGAGGTCTGAAGGAAACAAGATAATTTGAAGAGTCACAAGTCTTAAGATTGTACTTAATATAGCCAAATTTAATTCACTGGTACATTCAAACATGAAACAAACCATTCTTAAACTAGTGATCCAAATTAAATTAGTAAACCAAAGGAAAACAAACTAAATTACATTAACTTGATGTGTTGTGAAAAGAAATGAACCACAAATAAATGCATTAAGTGCAACTAATATTGCTTTGGAGGAATCCAATATGATTGTTTAACATAGCAAGACAAACTATTAATATGCAATAATATGCATTGTGCATCTTTGTTGATGATCCTACATAGTTCCACATAGACACGACATGTTCCTTAGAAGACTTATAATCTTACAATAGTTGAGAAATGTAAATGTAGGCATCATGGTCACAATTCTTTGGAGATACAACATAATTAATTGGTATACCCAGATGATGCAACACAAACAATACTCCTCTAGTTCTAATTTCACATTGTAGGATCTAAAAACTATAGATAATGATAGCTTTTGGTCCCTATCTTGATTGGTTTTTAGACCCTACATTATTGTCAACTTAGAACTGGAGGAGTAGTGGTTGTGTTGCATCATCTAGGTATACACTCAATTATGTTTTATCTCCAAAGAATTGTGGCCGTGTGTGATGCCTACATTTATGTTTCTCAGTTGTTATGTCCCGAGACCCCTTATGACCCTTTATGATCCCTAAGAATACATCTTATAGGTCTTAAAGTGTCATACGGGGTCATAAGAGGCTCCTAGGAGGGGTTAGATGAGCTTCCACCTTCACGTGGTTGGCATTGTTAAGTAGAGAATATTAAAATATTCGCAAAACAAAGAGAAGCTCAATATTTCAAGGTCTCATGGACAAAAAAAATATTCATAGTCTATAGTTTATGAAATTCTCCAAACTTGTTACGTTGCTACATATCATCATGAACACTGGAGGTCTGAAGGAATTAAGAGAATTTGAAGAGTCACGGGTCTTAAGATTGTACTTAATATAGCCAGAATTTATTTAATGGTACATTCAAACATGAAACAAACCATTCTTAAACCAGTGATCGAGATTAAACTAGCAAACCAAACTAATATCACTTTGGAGAAATGCATGATTATCCAACATAGTAAGCCAAACTATTAATATGAAATAATAAGCATTGTGCACCTCATGGAGGGATTTTACAAATGATGATTAATATATATTATTTAATAAAAAAACTCAATTTATCATCAATTTTTCAACGAACATGACTATTTTCTTCGACATCGAAGCCATACTCATGACGTATATAATAGTGGATAATTTGACCAAGGTTGGTCAAAAATGGTGAATGCTGGTAATATCATAGGTGGTGATTTGGATGTTGTTTTTAGTCAAAATTTTGACCAAATGGTAAGTCTATATTCAACTTTTGAGGGAACATGTGGAAAAATTGACAAAGAAAGTTTGATAACACAAATGGTCATTCTATCGACCATTTTGCATTGTAAAATAGACTAATGAGCATCGAAAATGAGGCTAAAATTTTCTAGTGTATCTATCTAGTGGGGGAGAGAATCGAGAAGTATCAGAAAGGAAGAAGAAGATCAAATCCATAGGGAGAGTCTGCCTGAAATGGTAAAATGCTATGTAATGACTAAACATATTAAATGATCAAGCTAGGGAGAGCTCACCGAGCTACAATATTTACTGATAGAGTTGTAGTATAGATGTTTGGTATTCTATGGCATATTTCATATTGTGTTTCCATTAATGTGAAAGGGAGAGATTGATAATCTACAACTGATTGAATATCTTGATGAATTGAATGGACAAATGAAAGACAATGATTATAGATCACTGAGCTACTAAAGTGATGTGTAAGGTAATTAAATTAATCAATATGATTTTGATTGATGTCAACTAGTTTTGACTATACTTATCATGATGGTTACAAATATCTGAAGAAGAAAAATGGTAAAGGAAAGAGATATCTACATGAAGAAGAGATGGATATGGAGATATGGCTAAGGTATACTTTGGGTAACTTATTGATGAGTATATGGCATCATTTTGTTGACTTGATTGTATTACATGAATTTTTTATGCATTGAAGATCAAAACTAAATAAGTTTATGTGATTGGTAATTGAAGATTTTTGTATACATTGAGCTAGTGTAGTGTATACCGAGTAACAATAATAACCCAGTTAGTATTTACTGACACATTTTGTATTAACCGAGTGAGTGAAACAATTAAAGTTTATAACAGCTGACTGAATTCATGAGCTGGCAAGTTACTTATGATTCTGAGGTAAAATATAAAGTTTGTTATGATGATCTAATGACTGACAAAATTCAAGATTGATTGAATGGAGAAGGATGAAATGTGTTATAGACACATTTGTCGAGGAAGCTTGAAGCGAAAAAAATGGATTATGGAGATGAAGAGGTAAAATGTAATGGATGAGAAGAAAATGGTTTATGATGTCTATTTAAAGAAACATGAGATTCACTATTGAGTCTGGAGCTTATTGACACTATAGGAGAAATTGTGTCAAAGGAATTTTTTAATGCACTACTGATCAAAATGGTTATAGATAGAACTAAGGAGAACTGCATGCATTATCGAGTGACAAGGTATTGTTCACCGAGCTAAACATGTTGAAGAATATGAAGGATTGAAGTGATTTTTGATCAGAGGAGGTGTTTTGAGCTTAACATAGATATGAAAATCTGTAAATATTAGTTGTACTTGAATCAGATCACTACTGTATCAGTTTAACCATTGTTACAACTAAATATCTTAACTGAGTGGACTTAACAATCTTATTTGTATTTTAATATGACATTCCATGAATGTTATTGGTTGTCTTGTTGACCCCATAGTGAATGATGGTCAAGAGTTATTTGTTAGTGATAAATCATTTAACCAAGTCACACCTCACAGTGTGCATTGTAACCTTTAACAAGGTTGGCTCCTAACCGAGGTCACTTTAGAAGAGTGAAATATTTTATGTTACCTTTCCTAGGTTTTTTTTTCCCTTGGTAGGGTTTGCACATTAAAATTTATGTGTTATGTGTACTTGATGTGATTTGTTTGTTAGTTTACTTTATACATTTTATATTTGGACTAATTGATAAATACAATATATAATTTACTGGTATTTGGTAAATGAATAGAAAGTTATTTTTGATAGCTTACTGAGTTCATTATTTATTTGAAAAAAATTGATCATATACATCTGGGAGTTTGGGACTGTAGGATAACTGGAATTAACTGATTCACCCCCCTCTCAGTTATCTAACATAATGCACATAAACAAGAAAGTTTGAAGGAATTTAATATAATCACTACCACATTTGTTCATTGATGAGAATCAATGATCAAATTTTTTATATTCTAAGAAGACGTATATCCAGTGGAGGCTACAAGGGATATTTGTGGATATTTACTAGATCTATAAAAATCTAGAGAATATCTTCTTTAATGAGTTGAGGTGGGACAAAAGTGAGGATGGGGTTTTCTAGATTGAGTACCAGTGCAAGGATGATGATTCTGTAACCTAGGTCTATGAAACCTTCACAAATATCCTTTCTTTAGCCTCCACTCATACCTCTTCTCAGAATTTGGAAACTTTGGATATTGTTTCTCATCCATGCATGAAATATTCTAGTAATCATATAAAATTCCTTCAGGCCTCTAGTGTTGATGAGCTCCACAAGTGTAAAAGGTTTTTGCGAGACTGGGATCAATTATTTTCTCAATTATATGAAGGTAAACAACAAGATAATATTAAATTGTATCTTTCATTTCTTTTATCCATTCATATTTTTTACCTTCCTATCTTTAGTAATATATTGGATATTGTGTAGTGTACATAAATGCAAGGTGGCGATTATTCTTGATGATTGGTAGGTATAAGTCTTCTAGACCTTACCCAGTAGCTAGGACTAAATATATAAGAGCTCAAGAGACCATAATAGTTGGTCTCCATCTTTTGTCCATACGATTGAGGAAACATTTTAGCTTTCATTAGCTCATCAAATGCGGTGATCTGAAATAATTTAATAGATGATATTTTCATGTATAACATACATTATTTTAGTTGATGTTGGACAAATTTATCTATTTCCCACAATTGTTGACTGTGGATACAATGATAAATAAGCATCCCCTCTTATGTCTCGAATAATATAGGCCATGGGAAGAGATGCTTCATTATCACTGTCCTCATAGTTGACAAGTGTGTGAAGTACATAAATTAGTGCAACATCAACTTAAATAATATACATTATCATGAAAATATTATACTAAATTCTTTCAGATATCCACATTTGATGAGCTAATGAAGGTAAAAAAATTTGTTAGTAATATGGACTAAAGATGGAGACCAACTACGATGGTCTCTTAATCTCTATTATCTTTAGTGTATGAGATCGTCACAATTACAATGACTATTCTATCGGACAATGTAGACCATTGAAATTTATATTAGGATGCGACAAGTATACCGTCAAAAAATTTGTAAGATTGCAAAATTTTTACAACGACATGCAGAACCTCTGATGGGACACATTGTTGGCTTACGATGGACCACATCTATTAGAAATGTTGTTAGATGGGGACGAGGACTTTGTCAGAGCCTCTTCTTGTTTGCAAAAATAATTGTGATGGTATGTTGTGCCTATGATACTACATGCATATAGACTCTGATGACACTTGTTGTCGATGAGGATCATTTCGATAATTTCTATGCTATTTTTCTAATGATTTTCAATGTTTTTGACTGTGCGTGGCATTGGAAAATACCCCCTTTGTATGGTGCATTGTGACGTGGGGATCATTAAAAAGGTGTCAAAATTGCGATGGCTATTTTTGGTGACAAATTTTTTGATGAAATTATACCGATGATGGTTTCTATTATAATTATGACAAAGAACTTCAAAATGGCCATCAGAAAATGGCCTCAAATGTACTAGTGAACATCAATTATGACTATCAATTATAAAAGGATATGTCAATTTATATAGTTAGTTGGATGAAAAAGTCAATTTTTACAAAATTATCTTACACTACACAAGGAATTTTGGAGTTAGTGAACACTAATCTATATAAAACTATGAGAACACAAAGTTATTATGGTGATAGATATTTCATTTTATTTGTTGATTATTATTCAAGAATGATGTTTGTCATGCTTTTATAAGAAAAAATTGACGCCTTTCAAATGTTTAAGTCGTACAAGGAAATAGTTTAAAAGTAGTCTGGAAGAAAATTGAAGTGTCTGAGATCTGATAGAGGAGGTGAGTTTACATTTGATGAGTTTAAACTTTTCTGCAATGAACATGGAATAAAGAGACAAATTTTTGCACCAAGGACACCACAAAAAAATGATATAACAAAGAGAAGAAATAGATCCATTATTGTTAGTGCAAGGACACTAATGATTGAGAAGGGTGTATCTCAAAGATTTTGTAGAGAAGTAATCATCTCTAGCTTATACACTAAACCAAGTACAACTAAATAAAGGTACAAATAAGACTCCATATGAAATTTGTTGTGGTCACAAACTAAATGTAAGTTATTTCAAAATATTTGGAAGTGGATGTTACATTTTAAAGGATGCTAGAAATGGAAAGTTTCATCATAAATGTGATGAAGGAATATTCTAAGGATATTCTATAAAGAGAAAGGCTTGCAAGTGCTTAAACAAGTCTACTAATAAAATAGTAGAAAGTTCAAGTGTAAGGATTGATGAATTTGCAGAGAAAAATGATAAAGACAACAAAAAGGAACCCGAGGACTATCAAATATTTGTATATGTTCAAACTAAAGTTCTTGATACCTTTCCTATACTAAAAAACAAGGAGCAAGCTAAATAGAGAGGGCCATGACCGAATGCTGAAAATGAAGAACTTTCACTGCCTACCGAGCCTGTTCTATCCAAAAATGTGAGAAGACACCATTCACCAAGAAATATTATTGGAGACAAGAATGATGGAGCTATGAAAATAAGTAAGTTAAGAGATAATAAATTTTTAATCTTTGAATTTGAGCCAAGAATGGTGAAAGATGCATTGGAAAATGAATATTGGGTTAAAGCTATGGAAGAAGAGATCGATCAAAATATAAAGAACAACACTTGGTCTTTGGTACTGAGGCCTAAAGATAAAAATGTTATTGGTACTAGGTGGATTTTTAGAAATAAATTGAATGAACATGGATATGTGATTAGAAATAAAGTAAGAATGGTTTGGAAAGGGTATGCACAAGAAGAAGGTATTGATTATGGTGAGACTTTTGCACCTGATGCTAGATTATGAGTAAGAATTCTACTAGCTTATGAATCTTATAAATGACTTAAATTTTATCAAGTGGATGTTAAGTCTACATTTCTTAATGGTATTCTTGAAGATTAAGTCTATCTTGAACAATGTAAATGATTTATTGAGAATACTAACAAGGACATGGTATGTAAATTGCACAAGGAACTAGATATGGTTTTAAACAAGCACCCCAAGCATGTTATGAAAGGTTACATTCATATTTAATTAAGATTGAATTTCTAAGAACAAGTGAAAACAAAAAAATGTATGTGAAATGTGATAGTAATGATAGGATTTTGATTGCTAAACTATTTGTTGAGGACATTATATTTAGAGGAAATAACACATTATGAAGATATTTTTCTAAGGAGACGAGAAAGGAATTTGAGATGTCCATGATAGGAGAAATAAAATTATTCATTGGACTACAGATTCAATAAGTTAAAGATGGGATCTACATCACATAGTCAAAATACATCAAGGAGATCCTAAAGACATTTGGTATGGAAGATTCACAACTAGTTGGAATATTGATGGCTACTAGTTGAAAACTGTGAAAAGAAGATGAGTCAAAGGAAGTAAATGAGATACTCTACCAATTAATGATTGGTAAGATACAATATGTTGTACATAGAAGACCTGATATTTCTCATGGAGTAGGTATTGTTGCAAGGTATTATTCCAATCCAAAGGAATCACACATGTCTCCAGTCAAAAGAATATTTAGATATTTGAAAGGTATAAAAGACTTTGGTCTACTATACAAGGAAGGGAGATATTTTAATATGAAGATTTACACTGATGCTGATTGGGATGAAAACATTGCTGATAAGAAAAGTAAAATTGGAGGATCTTCCTTTTAGGAGAAAGATTAGTGAGAAGGGTGAGTAAGAAAAAAAAGTTGTATATCACAATCTACTATAGTGCCATGGTATGTAGCATTAGGTATGAATTGTGCAAACATTGTATAGATCAAATAGGTACTTGAAGTTATTCACGAGGAGATTATTGATCTAGTTACTATTTTTTGTGATAATACAAGTTCTATCGACATATAAAAAAACTCAGTGATGCATTCGAAGAACAAGCACATTTCTATCAAGTATCATTACTTGAGAGAACAAGTTCAAGACAAGTATGTGATTTTGGAGTGTGTGAATTCAAAGGAGCGGATAGAAGATATATTCACCAAGCCACTACCAAAAGATGCTTTTGAGTAATTATGGGTTATTCCTGTGTGTGCAAGTTTAACACCTTCATAAAATTAGGATAATCAACTACAATTCTAAGAAAATACAATACAAATTTAAGCTAAGAATTGAAATTAACATGCATGACATCTCATGGTTCTCTATCTAACTTGGTAAGTAGAGTTCTCAACCTATTCTCTACGAGTGACAAATCTAGAATGAGAAATATGATACTACAATTCTTAATCTAGCTCTCAACTCTCAAATGTGATATAAAATTCAATTCAAAATGCTCTCAATTTTTCTCAATTGCTCATAAATTTCCTATAATGATGATGCTTTGCACTTGAATTATCTAGTATATTATTGCTCTCAAAATGACTCTTATTTATAGTAAAATCCCAAGGGTAGGGGGTAGAGTTATTTAATCATGGTTTAGCTTTGGCTGAGTCAAAAAATTTACAATGTTTTTAAATGGGGGTGCAATTTAAATGGTTGTCTCAAAGGTTAGGAAAAAAAGACAAAATTGAGTGGTTGAGATTCAAAGTTGAAATGTGTGATTGAGATTCAACTATTTTGGAGTGATCCATGTGCTTTGTGTTCTCAATTCTTATTGGTTCCTCAATTTTTATTGAAAAATATTAGGATTAATTAAATTTCATTAATTAATTAAATTTAGCCATGTAAGGGAATAGGTTCATTTTGATTTTTGATTTAAAACTATACAATTAATTGACTAAAATCAATTATATAGTGTTTTTGGTCCCTTCAAGCTTGTATTTAATTATTTGATTTTTCCTTTGATTTAAATGATTTTGTCCAATTTGATTAATAAATGTCCATTTTAAATTGATTTAATCCATTTTGATGAGAATTAGAGAATTTTGTAGATATTTTGCACTTTGATGATTTTAAAGCACTTGCCCAATTTTTGATGTCTACAAATGCCCCTCTTTGGATTACTATGTGTAGCACATTGATTCAAAGAATTTTATGTCCTGACTATTGATTTGATACTTGATCAATAGATTGATACGCCTCTCTAATATGAAATCCTAATATGAAAATTGATATGATAATCTGATACATCACACCCCACTGATATTATTTCAAAATTTTAATGCCCCAGATTCGATGATGTTTGATGTCTATTTGATCCTCTTATGATGCCCCTTGAGAAATGAAAACTGATTGATCATTTTATTGAAAAAAATAGATGATATTGATTTAATGTGATCCAATATGTTTTCAGTTTTGAAAAACATTGATGATGTTCCTAGTTCAAACAAATGTCCCATTTTGATTGATATGCAGATTTAGGTCATAAGGTCAAAATTTTATCTCAAAATTAGGTCAAATAGCATTTAAATAGGTTGAAAAACCTAATTTTACTATTCATTTGGACTTTTCACTATTGAGATTTTTCTCTGATTCTGAGATAGCTGATCATGATGGTTGTGCCTATTCGAGAGCATTGGTTTGAGAGATGTCATCGGTATCAAATACCTTTGGATTACAGTCCTCTTGTGAGTGATTCTGACCCTTTAGTGCATTTATTACAACTTTTATAGCATTTATTGCATTTATTTCATGGTTTTTCTATTTAAAATTTGCAAAATGTCATGTAGAATAAGTTAAATGCCACATAAGACCTTAAAAAAATGCATCCATGTATTAAAATGACACCTCTACGTAGTTAAATGCCACTTAGGATTGTTTAACACTCACCTAAAAAGAATTTTAAACAGCGTAGAACTAGGGTTTTAATGCCAATTATAAATGATATACCACTCGAAAACCCCTAGGTTTTTAATGATGCCTAGGCATGATGAAATGCTACCTAGAGCCATAAAGTGATGAGTGAAATGTGAAGTACCACATATGAGTATTAAAGTGTTGTGTATGCAATTTTCTGCACCACCTAAGATAAAATGCCACCTCCTAATAGGAAAATGACACCTACGGGATTTTGAAGATTTTTTAATAGGAATTTTGATTTTCTGATGAAAATTTGATGTCATTGATTGATTGATTGATTGAATTTCCAACATACTTAGGTCTATTATAGTTAAGAAAAGCAATTGATTAGGAGATTAGGATAATGGTAGCAATGATTGTGATTTGTCAATCTGATAGGATAAAAATCTGATAGTAGGATATTGATCAGTGTGAAAACTTGTTAGAAATAGGGAATACTGAGAGGGGGATGAATCAGTATTCTACAAAATTTATCATTTTCCCAATTATGGATATAACAGATTATCTTTATACATGCATAACATAAGAAGCTAAACAACATGCATAGCAATAAAACTAAAGAACTCATAATACATTATTTGTTCTCGAGGAGACCCTGGCCAAGCAAAAACCCCAGTGGGGATGGTACCCACAAAGATCCACTAATAAAAAGTATCTTGTTAAGGATGTTGACCCTATTAGGAGTCTATTACAAACATATAGTGTATCAGTCTTGATTAAGGGACTATAGGCCTTGTTAGAAGCCTCAACCCTGTTAGGAGTTGGCAGTACAAAATGTGATTACCAAATGAACCCATTGCACAAATAAGTAATGTAAAATATACATTGATTACAAAAATAGGTTAAGGTACATAACCTTATTCTAATTGCATTAATATCTCTTCACTACTTTTTCACTATCACTATTACATATGCATCATATATTTCACAACATGTCACTGCTTCATTACATCACATTATAACTATGATACATATCATCTTTCCTAATTACAATTACATTTATAAAAATAAATTTATACAAGATTTAACATCTAGGATGTCATCTCTTTACATTGTTAAGTCATTATTTTGATAAAAAAAAAAATCCCTTAACTCTTTACTAATTTTGTCTTCATATTCTGTCCTATCAGCTTGACATTGTCTTCGGTAAAACTGTCATAACTTCTTTTGTACATGCCATACTGACTTGTGCTCTAAGATGGGTGATCAATAGTCATCATAGAGTCTATGTTAAAGTGTGAAAGCACTTAACTTACTTCAATAAACATCACAAACAAAAACTGTGTCCAGGTTCACTGGTAAAAATACTATCTCACACTTAGACAATTTTGCAATGCGCTCTGTCCTACTAGCTCTATGACCTATGCAATATTCATGTGGATCATATGTTTCCATAATGAAAACATATATGTAATCAACTTAGCCAAATTTCCAACAATCTCCCCCTTTTTCATTGGTGGCAACATATGAGAAAATTTGGCTAAGTGTACAACTTCAAAATCTCAAAATTGTGGCCATAGTATAAAATATATATACTATCCTTATAACTCCTCAAAAATCTTATCTCTAATATAGTACTCCCCCTAAGAGTATCAATATTTATCATATACTATAAATTTTCTACTATATATCTCTCCCCCTTTGACAACAATGACAAAATAAAGGTGAGGAGGGTTACAAAACTATATCACAAAAAGATTATACCTTAATTCATTATTGCAAAGCTAGTAGGCTTGCAACACAATCTAAAAAATCAATCTTTATAGCTTCTAACTCCTTCTCCCATGATTTCTTAATGGAATCTACCACATTGAGTAGTGCGCTTAGTCCATAAGATGCTATTTCATGCTTGGAGGTTCTCAAAGTTAAACTTTTGAAAAGATGTCTTAGCTGTGTTGGGAGTTCCCTTTGATCTTCAACTCATAGATTTATACTTTGATGGATAACTATAATATAACTTTGACTCTATCACCACTCCAAAGTCTACAAGGAAGAGGGTCAATTAACAAGGATCAAAAGAGATCCTCCTACACTTTGAGCCTTAATGCTCAGGTGGGTGTACCCTTGATTCACTTCTTCAAAGGAATCGTAAAATAATATACAACTATACCCCTTACTAATTGATTGAATATTTTATCATTTAAATTATGTGTGTGTGGTTGACGACAATGAAATGCCTCTAGAGGATGGACCAATGCCTTAACCTAAGGCAAAGAGTCACCCAATTACATACATCAACTAAAGATCTTAAATCAAACACTCCTGGGCTCAGGATAAGTGCTTTGCCTACTACCCCTTTCCCTCAAACACATGGACATCAGATTCTTACTTGGTTGTAAAATCACTAAACTCACCTAAAAGACTTTAATCCTAACTTTGTTAGGAACTCAGAGATGACTTCACAATACTCTTTGTTTACCATATGTTAACACACTTTGTGACATTAACATATATGAGCTTAGAACCAAAACAAGAAGACATACATAGATGCAAGATTGGAACTCAATAGTATTCTCATTAACATATTCAGAATCAATATACAATCAAAGCAACACAAGGATAGGAAAAAGACCCAAAATCCAGCTCCTTTTTCAGTATAATACCATCAACAACTAGGGAGCAAAAGAGAAAGTTTTGGAACCCACACCAAGTCAAAAATCCTACAATATATACCACCACTAGTCACCTTGGAATCCTCAAAGAGGATGCATCAAGCTTCGGGTGACTAGGGTTAATGTTTCAACTACTAAACCCACTAGAAATGGTCACAAATTTATTACAAGGGAAGAAACCCAGGAAACCAGGAGAAGACAAATCCCGGAGTGATTCCAATCATGAAAAATCTCACTAAGAAGGTACTGAGAATCACAGAAACACCCAAAATGTCAACCCTGTTCAGCCACCTGCAACACGCCTCGAGCACAAAGAACAAGGTACAAACCCTTGTAGATGATCGTGGAACACCCTAGACCAGACTATAACAACAAGCGCCAGCAAACAAATCAAATCCAGCCGTGAAAGGCCATGAAAGCATTCAATTTTAGTCCTTCTAGTCATAGGAAACCCTCTGCAAATTCAAATTTGAAATCAAATGGTCATTTCCATGCCCCATCAAAAAATCGACGGTCCACATTTGAATCTTGACCAACTTTATGTCCTAACCGTTAGATCTTTCTTTTTCACGGTCTTTAAATCTTAACTCAACTGCCACCTTCGGGTTAACTCCTAGCGACTACGTGACAATGCTTTTTCCTATTTGTAGAAAGAAAACCTTAACCGATCTTTAACTCTGCGACCTAGAAACTAAAGGAAAACATTTAACCTCGGTCCCATATTTAGCGAACTGGTGATAAAGGTTAGTGCCTATTCGCCAAATGTTTCACCTTTCCACCAATTCATTTAGCTATTACGCAAATGCTTGTTCGCTAAGTCGCTAAACCTTTTGGAACATTACCACCCTACTCAGTGAATGAGTGAACAAAGGAAACCTAACTTATCTTAACAACATCTGGTGAACAAGTGACTGAAGGGAAATTGGCCATTCACAGAAAACATTATACTACCACCAGATATTTTAGCGATTGCATGAATGCTTGTTCGCTGAATCACCAACTTTTTTAGAACACTACTATTTTACTGCGTGAATGAGAAAACCCTTGTAATATATCAGAATTGCCAAAAGACTGAAGAAACTTAACTGGGCCCGCACCAAGAAGATCAACGGTTATCTCATCTATGCATAGCCCTTGGAGATTCCATTAGATCATAAGACAACTGTTGATCGAAGAATCTTTCCTTTCCCTGACAACCCTCTGATAGGATATGAAATCAACTGATGTCGCAAGATCTGAAACCTCTGACAAAACCCGTAAGAACATACGCCCGTAGTCAATCGACTGACAATGTCAAGACCCTCTGACACATCCGAAAACCAAGTCCCACTAATGACTACCAATGTTTTAATACATGGACCAATAAAATATCACCAACTATGCATACTTGTCACCTTGAACCCACTAATCCTTTATGAGAATCAATGGTTGTCACTATACTGCTGCGTTAAAGGTCGAGCACGTCATCTTGGAAGAATAACGACAACCATAAGATCAAACCAAACTTTAACTTTCTTGGACACCAAGAAAACTAGTCCCACTAATTGGATTCCACTTCATACTCCCGTTGACCAATTAGATACTGCCAAATCAACACACTTGGCATGTGGACCTGCTTGAAAATAAAGGCTATGTCATACAATAAAATCAATGGCCAGTGTAAAAGCACATAGCTCTAACACATCTCATGAGAACATATGACCACCATTAGATTGAGATGTTGTCAGAAAACCTGGGCCCGGAGACCATGCGAACACGTGACTAAGGAGAAGGAAAGATAAACTACCAGGAAACTTGGAGAACAAGCGACAAGTTGGTAATCGCCAGTTCACCAAAATAAAAGACAAACCATCTGAGGATTAAATGAATACATGACCAACGGGGAAAATAAATGTGCACATGCATTTAACAAGACTTAAGTGGCCTGAAAAGGTAATGAAGAATTAGAACAGGGCTAGGGAATTTCTTACCAATGGCTAGTTTTTTCAAAAATTTGAACTAAGGGTTTCAAAGCCAAGGAAATAAAATGACCACAGGGACCAAAGGAAAAGTGTTATAGCCATGAAATTTTATAGGGAAAGACTAGATAAAAGACAAAAAACCATGGAAATTATTTCAAGTGCTAACAAGCTAAAAGACATTCTTCCAACTACTCTTCAATAATGCTTAACTTCATAGAGGTGTGCTCTCTTAAAAGAGTGAATATTTTCATTTTTCTGTCTCTCTCATATTGCAATACTTTGATTTCATCATATAACTTATGAATTTTCTTTTCAACATCAAATACCTTCACATTGGGGCTTAAGAGGAGGTTAGTTTCATTCATAATTTCTACTTCCTTCAACTTCATCTTCTTATCTTCTTCTGTTGTCAAGGTCTCTATTTTTATACACTAGATGTACAAAGATTTTCTTGTTTCTAAATTTTTCCTCAAGTCCTTTATACAGATATCAAGATTGTTGATATCATTCTTGATATTCTATCTAATGTTCAAAAGCATTCTGGCCTCATAGGCTTCTTGTGCTTTCACTTTTGCAATATCAGATAGAGTTGCAAATTCATTGTCAAAAGTGCTCATTACCTTCTTTGCTTTCTCCAAAGGGTTAGCTTCTACAATTTGTGTAGTTACAATTCTTTGTAACTTCTCAGTAAGTTCCTTTAGGCATCCTTCAAGACTTTTCACTTTCTATTTCTTGCCAATGATTTTGTCAAAGGATGTGCTCAATTCCAACTGATCATCATCATCTACTTCCTTTCCCAAGTGCTCAATCATAGATCCAATCTGATTCTTCTTTCCAGTCTCAAGAGTAAGACTGATATCTTCTTTGGTGGGAATGGGTACTTGTTTTTCTATCACTAAGGGTTCTACAACAGTGGTTTCTGCTTTCTCTTCTCCTTTTGTAGTTTCCTACTCTTCAAAGGCTGAATTGTCAACAATGTTCTCTAGATTCTTGAATACATTATCATCAGTATCCAAGGTAATCTTTGTTCCTTCTACATTCATGGTTTCATCTTCAATGTTAATGGTTGGAGGAGAGGGAATGTCCTCTTGTTCTATTACACCTGCTTGCTCTGTTGCAACTGATGGTTCTCCAACATTTTCTAACATAACCTTGATTGTTCCTTGCTCTATCTCTAAGTTAACTTCTTCATAAATGCCTCCCATAATCTAAATAGTTCTCTTTTTGGTTCTTAGATGGGTGCTTAAGGCTTTCATGATCTGATTAAAATGAGTTTCATATTTTATTACACAAAGCTTCCTTACAAGATTTTTGGTAATAGTTGTGTCTTCTTCTGATGCTCTCTTCTTCCTATTCAAAAGTTTATTATACAAATCATTAGGTATCTGACCCTGAATTGTATCAAACTTCTTATTAGACAAAATCATATGCTTTACTACTGCATTCTCCAGATGAAGTCTCTCTGCATAATCATAAAGATCATAGTACTTATTCATTCTTGTAAAGTCTCCATCCTCAATGATCTACTCATTAAGCTTCTCAACTTTAGGTTTCCAAGCTTTCTTCTTAATAGAAGTTCCATCATCTTTGATTTCAGCAATTTTTCTTGGAACTGGTTGCACTAATGTTTTCTATCTTTTTCCCAGTCTAGTAGCACTTTCCTTTACTCTTTTTCTAGGTGTGGAGGAAGTGGATCTAGTGGATATCTTCGCTTCTTGATCCTTCTCAATTTCTTCCACTTTCACCTTAACTTTTGATTCTTCCTGTTGTGCTACAATTGATGATAAAGGTGGAATAGATAAAACTTATTTTTGTCCACTCTCTCTGATTTCTACTACTATTTTCTTTGCTACTAAAAACTCATGCTCTGTTATCCTTGTATCTTTTAGGATTTTCTTTAAAGTACTCTCAACTCTTTTCTTAGACTACTTCTCTTCAAGTAAGGTCTTTGTGGAGTTGAAGTTCTCCTCAAAGGTTCCAAACCTGTTGCATTGAGTGTCCAACTTACACTTAAGTAACTTGCTAACATACTCTTCTGTCTCTACCTTAGATATCTCATAGCCAATAGGGTCTATGAACTTTGTTCTAGGTTCTACTACTTCAATGTAGGTAAAGTCAGTATCCACCATAAAACATATGTCATCTTTATACTTCTCCACAAGAGACTTTGGGATCCTTGATTTGCTAGATACTATATCCTAAAATGTCTTGATTACCAGTACTGCACTCTCATTCACCTTGTCAATAACATGCCTTCTGTACACTAGGTTAATCCTTTCCATTGTAGTTTGGCCATCATTCTAGTCATTTCCAATGGTGTAAGGAAATCTTCTCAATATATGAAAAAACATGTAGGTGATTAAGGATGAGAACCTAAACTATGTATACTTAGTTTTCTTAATCTTTTCCAAGTTCTCAAATAGTTGAATTCTCAGAATTTCATGCATATCAACTTGTACCTTGTCAACACACATCAGATAAGTTGCATGTATCATTCCAGTTGCCATGTCTCCTCTCTTGAATTTGCACAAAACTTAGTGGTTAGGATCTTGCATAAGTATCTGACATCATCTTGTTTGATCTTACTAATCATAATTCCTCTACCATTATAGGATGAATTTGTGTTATCAATAACTAGTTTCCTCATGTTTTTCTCATTTAAAGGAATAGCTCTAGTTTTAGATAATCCAGTGACTTCATGAATCAAATCAACTATGATATCTATCACTCTATATTCTAACCAAAACTTCCCATTATGAATTCTACTTAAGATGATCTTAGTACATTCTTCATTATCAAATTCATATTGTAATGCATACTTAACAATTTCATTATCTTCCAAATATTCAAATCCTTCTTTCAGTATCATGTCCTGATTGTAGATCTTCTGATATTCATTTTTGAAATCACTATTACTAACAGTCTCTAGTTTGCATCCAAGATAACTTCTGACATTCTCTAGGTGTAAATCTCTGTCTGGTACGGATGATAAAGCTAACCTAGGATCATCTTCCAAGGGTTCTACTGGTTCCATTTTCAACTGAGGTCCATTCTTATCTCTGACATTGTGTATTAAAGAAACATCCATGATTTCTTCTAATTCCTTCACTAATTTAAAGATCTATCGAGTAAAATACCTTGATTTCACGATTTTAGGGCTTGTGTAGATTTGACACAAAATTCTTCTCCAAATCCTTGCAAAATGCTTCCAATCACTATTCTTTGATCTCCTTAACACTTGAATTCACTTTGATGATCAAATAATACTAATCATGACCTTTTATTAATTCAATCTCACTTAGATCTAACATCACATTCAATTCTTTTGCCGCTTCTTTCCAAAAAGTTGTTTTTGCTAACCTGCAAAACTTAAAACTTCTTGTGATCTCGCAAAACATAATATTTTTCTTTGCACTCTTAACCATAGCATTAGAACATCATAAAATACCTTGCATTAATTGTGCATGAATCAGTTCATCATATATCTACTTCTACACTAAAGTTCCTATTCTACTGCAATTTTCATAAATTAAGTACTTTGAGATGGGTCAGGTAAAGATTCATTCTTACCTTTCAATACTTCACCTTCCTGATTACCTTCAATGTTGAATATGTCTCCTTGGTCTGTGCTTTTGATAAACTTCACTTTATTTGAATTACTATAGCATCCTTTCTAACTGTTACTTGCATCTTCATTTCTTCTTGCATGATTTTTGGGATTAGGATTAGGATGAGAAACTCTATTGTTCATTCTGCAAAACCTTGTTGTATGTCCAATCTTGTTGCATATCTGACAAACAATTCCATTGTTTCCATATCTTGGTCCAGGCTGATTGATTTGTGATCTATAGTTTCTAGCAATGTGTCCAACTTTGTTGCATCTATAACATATTACTCCATTTATTCTATTCATATCTGTGCAATCTCTCTTCATATGACCAATAGTATTACAAGAAAAACATTTACCTTTGAACTCTCTTTGCATACCTTTGGGTGATTCCTCTTGCTTAGATGATTCTTCTCTTTAGGTGTATCCTTAGATTTGTTAATCTCATCAGACTTCTTCTCATCTATGCTTTCAGATATTTTCAGATCTGGTTCTTTGCTTTCATCATTTGCTCTAAAAGTGTTGAATCGAAGAGCAGTCTTATCATAGAATGGTTTTTGATAAGATATTTGTTCGTCAATATTCTCACTAGTTGAATATAGCCTTTCAAGTTGTTGTTTGGATTGAGTTAGTTCACCTTTCACAATCTTATTGTATTTCTCAAGTTCATCATACTGCAAATTGACTTTCTCAAGTTCAAATGTTATTTTACTAAGTTTAGATTTTAGTCCTTCATTTTTAGTCTTTAGAATTTCATTCTTGGATTTCAGATTTGCTTCATTCTTTCCATTTCCATCTTTCAAGCTAAGCTTTAGATTTTCTATCTTTAGTTCATGCTTAAGGATCTCATTTTCTTTTTCTAAATTTTCATCATAATGTTCAATAAAAACTTCAGATTCCTTTTCAGATCTCAGATCTTCCAACTTGTTTTTCAGTTTCTCAATGAGGTTCTTTGCATCATCATATTTTATTTTCAAAGTATCCTTTTCAATAGTAAGTAAGTCAATCTATTCAAGAGCTTCTTCAAGACTCTTCTATAGTTGATCCATATCCATAGAGATCTTACTCAAGTTGCTAGGCTTTCCTTGAATGATTTTTTTCCTAGTAACTATTGTGTGTGCTTGAATGTGACCTCTAAATCAACCACATATGCAACATAGTCATTACTCCTATGGTCAAATTACGAAGAGAATATGAATTATTCAATCCAAAATTTGTGAGGAAGCGACCTGTTGCCTCCTATGTAGGCGGGGTGTATAATCGCTCTCAGATTGGAGAACCAACAACCATCAGACCGCTACTACAATGGAGGATTTTCCAAGAAAGCCATAAAGATGATATGCAAAGCTAGAATCAAACTAAGATGAATGCAATTAATCTAAGAATACTTTGAGAGAAATATGCAATTAATCTAAAGTACTTGAAAGGAAATATGAAATGCAAATTTTTAGTTGATTTTGGAATAAAAATGATCTTAATCTAAGAACAATTAAGCAAATTTAATCTAAATGAGAAATGCAATTACACTAAAATGAGAAATTAAACTAGTTGTAAATGAAAGCTTGAAATTCAATTAAAAAATTCACTATAGTTCCTTTACTCTCAAAATTGCCTTTTTTGAATGAGAAGAAGAGGCTCATTAAATAGAAAAGCTCGGGAGAGGAATGAAGAGTTTCTTGATTTGAAACTCTTGACTCTTCATTCCCCTTTGAGACAAAAAGGTATGAATTATTTAATTAAAAGAATGAAATTTGCCACATGTGGGGAGTGACCTTTCGAGTAATTTGAATTATTAAATTCAAATAAAGAGATGTCCATTCAATTTAACTAAATATTTATTAATTCCTTTCAAGGTTATTTAGCTAAAGAGGGTGGAGTTTAATTTAATTAAAAGTACTTAGGACTTCATAATTAAATTAACTTATCATAGAGATTATTTAGCCAAATAAAGTCTAGGACTTAGGAATTATTTTTAATGTTTGATTATTGTAATTTATGGTCTTTGCAATTGACATCAAGTCAAATTAAGTCAGATATGAGAGAGAAAATTGCCTAGGGAACTAGGACTTTGGTGATGTAAAATCGAGATAATGCACCAAAATTGATGAAATTAAATAGGTGCCAATTTTGGGGTATTACATTTGCCCCTCTTTGAATTGATGTGCGAACAACGCGTTGATTCAAAGAATAGTCTGAAGTGACAGATGAAAGCAGATCAAAGCATGAATTTTCTGAAGTCTAAGTTAGATTGCGAAGACAACAGTCTTAGAAGAGAACCAGAATCGGGGTTAGATTGCCCCAATACCAATTGATGAAGATGCAGATTTAGGACTATCTCTGAATCAGGGTTAGATTGCCCCAATATGAAGCTTAGTCCTCCGAGACCCATGTTAGATTGCCCAGATAATGGTCTAAAAGAGATTTCAAGAGTCATCTCTAGAACGAAGCTTGACTCCCAAGAATTAGGGTTAGATTGCCCCAATACCCAAAAGATTTCAAGAACCATCTCCAGAACGAAGCTTGGCCCTTGAGGATCCGAGTTAGATTGCTCAAATACCTAAAAGATAGATGATAAGATAACAAGATGCGAGGCACCAAGATGCCCCTAGTGATCAGAACTGATGATTCAAATCAGACTGATTCAAGAATAGATTTGACAAGATTCAAATGATGTAATCATCCTGCCCCCTCGGGAGCAAAATTGAAAGATGACATGTCAGAAGGATGATAAACAACAAGAGATTGCAGAGCAAAAGTAATTAGACTAGATTCGTGAAGCTACAAAAGTCAATTGGAGCAAAGCAGAGGTCTTGTTGACCAAATTTGACCATAGTTGACTAAATTTGACTTGAATTAACTTGATGAAAAGAAGCAAAGATTTGAGAACATGATGCAAAGATGAGGATCTGGCAGGAAGATGACACCAGAAGGCTGACTACACAAGCATCCGATCTAGGAGGAGTCCAATATTTAAAACATGAGTTTGAGCCACTTAGAGATGTCAGATTTTGATTTCGATCTCGAAAATAGATTCAAAATAGTTGATTTAGCAAGGGGTGCAATTTTCATGCAAACGGAGCACTTTCAAAAATTAGGTCAAAAGCTATATAAGGCCCGGAGGAGTCATTTTCAAATCATTATTCAGCATTGTCTTTTAGTGATTCTGAGCTCTAAGATAGAGAAATGGAGGGTCTGCCACTGCATACACACTGATTTGAGCACTCCCAACGACATGCCCGGCCACCAGAGTATGACGCACCTGTAAGTAGTCGATAAACTTCTTTGCATTTCAATTCGTATAGTGTGATAGGTTAGATTTTTTAAAAATCTAGCGTAATTAGGGAAAAAGTGTGAAATCTCGCGTGAGAAAGTAGTTCTCTCGCGCGAACCTAGGTTTCATTTCGTGCGAGAAATTAGTTTCCTTGTGCGAACTAACAAGCTTGAAGGGTGGGACTTTGCGCAAGCTGGAGGGTCATCTCGCGCGAGCATTCTGTTTCCTCGCGCGAAGTGGTAGTTTTCTCATGTGAAAGAACACTTTTCTCGTGCGAAAGACTATTGCAAGTATCCAAATTTTATCAAATTTGCATGAAATCAGCCAAATAAAGTCTTGTAGAGCCTTGTCATAGGATAGATGCTCTGCTGTAGTTCATGTTGTAGTAGTGAAAACCAACATGATTGAGGTATTGACCCAGTGTCATCATTTGCTTTGCAGGTTGACTTTCTAGATATCGCATTCTGGGCACATCACCCTATTATTACTACATTAGTTCAGAGACTGACAGATGCCGAGAGTGCTCACATTGATGCTCGGGGCTTGGGATATTTGCATGAGTTACTTGACATTCGGGTGAATCACGGTCTTCTTACTGCACTGGTAGAGCGTTTCCATTTGGAGATGAACACATTTCATTTTTCGATGGGGGAGATGACAGTGACCACCGAGGACATATATAGGATCCTGTGGATACCCATTCATGGTACTCGTGTTGAGTACAATACACAGCCGCAGCAAGGTACAGTGGCCTTGAGGACTATCTTCAGGGATGATCTTGTGATGGGTCGGGCCATCTCTTGGGAGGATTTGGTGCACAGATATGGTGGAGTGCATCCATTCCAGGTCATGTTGGCTATATTTCTAAGTTGTTACCTCGTACCTGATCAAGGTCAGCATGGACTAGAGTGTGGTTGGGGTACTATGCTGCAGAGGATGCTGGATAGACCAGCTGTGAGATTTGGATGGGGGGAGTGTATGCTGGCACACATGTATCATGAGATGCATGAGATTGTGTACAAAGGTGCGAGATCGATGGTGATAGGAGTCTTCATCTTACAGGTCTGGGCCTGGGAGCACCTCCCCATTTGTAGACCCCTTTTCCATGATACGTGACAGGCACTGGAGCCTTATATTTACAGATATTCAGGTGTGATGACCCAACCCCTGCTGGGTAAGACAGAGTGGTGGAGAGCACAGTTGGATGACATGGTCACTATAGTTTGGAGACCTTGGATTGCGACTGAACCCTGGGATGATGCTCGGAGAGAGCTTGCTACCATGATTGTGTCACGTCCACTGATTAGACAGACTATTCAGACGATCGAGAGATTCTTGGTTACACGTGTCCTGCGCCAGTTTGGTAGACAGTAGGATATTTCATAGGAGTACTGCCCCTACGCTCACTTCTCTGATGAGGAGAAGAAGGGGTGGTGTGCACGATTGGATCCAGGGTGATGCGTGATAGAGTCACGCATCCCACCAGCATGATGGGATTACATGGTGGATGTCACCAATGCAGGGGTGACACCTACATACAGGGACCAGTTGATTGCACAGCCTCATCTGAGGTTCACAGATCCAGTTGGCATAGGAGCACAGCAGCAGGCACCATAGCAGCAGCAGGTAGCACAGGATCAGCTTGCACAGGTAGAGCAGCCTATATAGCAGCAGGCTGCATAGCAGTAGGCACCACAGCAGAGACCTAGGCAGAGAGTTTTGAGGCCCTGATCAGGACAGGTGAGCATCCCTGCTAGGGCCATGGGCTTAGATCCTGGAGCAGGGAGTAGCGGTACACAGCAGAGGTCCACAAGACCACATACAGCTGACATATCCCAGCAGGTACCACAGGGGGAGGATACTGACATGCCTGACGTGGCAGCTAGAGCAGGTGTAGGATAGGTGCAGGAGGCTCTCAAGAAGAGCCGAGAGAGAGTACGGTAGGTGCAGCATGAGCGTGATGATTTTCACACGTGTCTTATCCAAGAGGAGACTCGAGTAGCAGATAGGGATGTAGAGATTAGATAACTATGGGTGGAGTTACCGCACTCAAGATTAGAGACGAGATATGAGGCCGCCCAGGTGGCTTATTACTATGCAGCATACTACGGGGCTGTTCCAGATATATCAGAGCAGGTGCCACCATTTTTTGAGTATGCTGGGGCTCCACAGGATCCTCCCCTAGTACCTCCATAGGCTCCTCCATAGAGACCTCCACAGGCTCCTCCACAGGCTCCTCCACAGAGACTGATGCCACCACCACAGACATTAGGACAGCAGGCTCCTCCACCTCCACCCCCTCCTAGTGGGAGTGGATCTTGATTGTATCATAGCTCATTTTTTGTTTTGGTACTGTGCTCGAGTAGCACCTCTTTGTATATGACATTTGGATCGAGAGATATATATATATGAGATTGATGATTCTTTTGATATCATTGTACTTGTTGTAAATTGCTTGAATGTATGATATTTATGAGATGTGCTCTTATATGCTTTAGATGTATGAATAGAAATGTATGCAATGTAGTGATAGATAAATGATTTATGCTTATAGCGGATGCACATGTTGATGCAGATGCAATGAGTTTATGGATGGAAATAAAATGCAATGGATATGGTACTAATCATCGCATGCTAGATTGTAGCAATATTTAACAGGTACTAATCAAAGGATAGATATGTTCGAGGATCGACAATGAAGACCGGATACTTGTGCAACCAAGAAGAACCTGAGACAATAGATGAGAGCCTTTGATGAAGACAATTAAGAGAGTAAATAAGGCATCATCTTAAGCTCAAAGCTGAGAATGCAAATGCAAGCCTAAGCTAAAGATGCAAGCTTAAAATGAAAATGCAAACCCTAGGACTTGGTTGTTGGACTCACCGTATTTATCATCATAGAGCCTTTCAAGTTTGGACAATCGCAAGATGTCATACAATCCTTACTAATATCGCTATCATGAGAATATGAATATGACATGAGTCATAAATTTGTCAGAATAAGGTGTAAGCATTAAGGCACAAGAAGCCAGAATGACCTGAACACCTATTCCTTTTAATTTAGCAAGTTAACATAAGTATCAAAGAACATTTGCTAGAATGACCTGAATGTCTCTTGCGAACAAACGCACCAAGCACGCAGGAGTTCCTTCTTTTGCCAAAGATTGTTCGCAGTGACCCTTACGTTCACTTAACAGGACGAGCGTTTACAATTTCATCAGTAGCAGAAAGAAGTCACTCAAAAGATAAGGAGAAGAACCAACCTCACCAAAGCATCCATATAAAAGGAGTTGAGGTACGCATGGCCATCCAATACGAGATAGAGGCTCTTACAGATGGACACCCCCTCTTAAATGAATTCTTTGGATCATTGGAACTAAACCAACAAACAGAAAGCAAAAAAAAAAAAAAAAGCAAAGCAAACAAACAAGCACTCAAAGAAAACAAAGCTCAACATGTCTCAAAGGAACACACATTTAGTTTTAGTTTTAGTTCAAGTTTGTGTTCAAGTGGATTGAAGACAATTCGGAAAGATAACGTTTGAAGTCTCAATGAGATAATGACAGTAGGCAGATGTAGTGAGAATCACTGGTGATTGATATAAGAGAGAAATCCCAAAGAAGAGAGATTGAACAAAAGCTAGGTATCCGTAGGCAGGCATAGTGGGAACCACTGGCGACCAATGCTCAAAAAAAGAGTTTCTGAAAGTGATAGGACAATGCCCCCTAGACCAGGCAGGTGCCCCCAAGTGTGAACCAGTTCCAATCCATGAAGAGTCGAGCAAAATCTCGAAGACACTGAAAGCAAGGCATGAGCTAGCAAACTAAAGCAGGAAACAAAGGAAGCAAACTAAAGCAGGAAAGCGGGAAAACAAACTAAAGCAGGAAAGGAAGGAAACTAAAGCAGGAAACTAAGAGCCAAGCGATGCTGAGATGAGATGTTACTTTAGGAAAACAAGAGGTGCCTGTTTACCAGGTTTTCACCATCTTGGCAGAGATTCTATTTTTGCTACCATGACCCTTGTTTACCAGGTTTTCATCAATGTCACATTTTTCTCATTTCCATTTTTTTTGTACTTTTCTCTTTTTTCTCTTTTTTTGTATTTTTCACATTTTCTATTTTTTTTGTATTTTTTTAAATTTTTCATTTTTTTTGTATTATCAAGGCACCTGTTTACCAGGTTTTCACCAGGATAATAGATACATCAAAGCGCCTGTTTGCCAGGTTTTCACTAAGATGATCATTTTTTCAGGACATTTTGCAATTTTTAGGATTTTTTGCAATATATCAATTTTTAGGATTTTTTCAGGATCAATAAATATGTACATGAGCACATAGAGAATGTCAACTATAGAAATTCTTCAAATGAAGAGCGTTGATAGGCTCTTTGAGTTGCTCTCCTTCAGTGGTGGAGAGGCAATAAGCACCAGATCCAAATGCTGCAGTAATAATGTATGGACCAAGCCAGTTTGGTTCAAATTTTCCTTTCTGGGCTGTTTGCTACTGATTCTTGGGGTTCTCCCTCAAGATGAGGTCACCCACTTGGAATTCCCTTTGTCTGACTTTCTTCTTATATTTTTTTGACATTCTCTTTTGATATGCTGAAAGATGATCGAACGCCACCCTCCGACGTTCATCTAACAGTTCAAGCTCTTGCAACCTAGATATTCTGGTATCTTCATCAGTGATGAGGCCCTTCAGAGAGATACGCAATGTCAGAATCTTGACCTCAATTGGCAATACTACTTCTGCCCCAGACTAAGGCAAAAGGAGTGGCTCCCGTTGGTGTTTAGATACTTGTTCTGTAAGCCCACAAAGCCGGATTAATCTGGAGATGCCAATCTCTACCAGATTTATGAACTATTCTGTTCAAAATTTTTTGGATTGTCTTATTAGAAGCTTCTACTTGTCCATTACCCTGAGGATAATAAATAGATGACCAATGCTGAATGATCCTGAATTTAGTGCATAAGTCTGTCAAATCCTTGTTCTTAAACTGTCCTCCATTGTCAGTGATAATAGATGAAGGTACGCCATATCTGCAAATAATATAGTTCAAAATGAACTTAGCAATAGTCCTTCCATCAGCTACAGTCAGAGGAATTGCCTCGACCCATTTGGTAAAGTAATCTGTAGCAGTGATTATGAATTTATGTCCTCTTGAAGAAGAAGGGTGTATCTGACCAACCAAGTCAAAAGCCCATTGTTGAAATGGCCAAAAACTAATGAGAGGACTGAGCTCCCTAGCAGGAGCGTGGATTAGATTCCCATGATATTGACACTGCTTGCAAGTCTTGACATATTGGACAGCTTCTTTTTCCATATCCGGCCAGTAGTATCCAGCTCTAATAAGTTTACGAGCTAACGTCAAACCACTCAAATGAGAGCTGCAAATACCTTCGTGTACCTCAGCTAACGCACGTTTGGACTCATCAGGTTCTAGACACCTAAGTAGAGTACCATCTAGGCCCCGTCTATACAAGTCATTTGCTATAAGAACATACCGTGAAGTAGTATGAATGAGGTGATGTTTCTCATTTCGGGTATAGGTATCGGGGATAATTTGGTCCTGAAGATAAGAGTAGATATGGTGGTAGCGGGATGAGTCATGTCCAATGACTGAACAGATCATCTTGGATTCAGGATTGTCATAGGCAAGGTAGCATAATGTTTCCAGCAGGAATTCATGCCTGAAGTTATTTTCTGGCATTTGTAATATTGAGGCCAAAGTAGCCATAGCATCAGCCACCTTATTATCTGTTCTTGGAATCTGCTAGAAGGAAATATGTGCAAAGTATAACTTAAGATCATCCACCATTCTTTTGTAAGGTATTAGCTTGTCATCCTTTGTTTGATATACATTATTAACTTGATTAATGATCAACTGAGAATCGCCAAAGACTTGGAGCTCATCTATACGCCATTCAAGGGCTAATTTCATACCATTGATAAGAGCCTCATATTCAGCTATGTTGTTGGTGCAAGGAAACATCATTTTGTAGGCCTTAGGCAAAGAATAGCGTTGAGGTTTTATAAACAGAATACCAGCACCTGATCCTTGTTGAGTGAATGAGCCATCAAAAAACATACTCCAAGACTGATGTGTGAGATGTAGAATGGAGTCATCTGGAAATTCAATGTTCAAAGGTTGGTGATCATGTAGAGGAGCCTCTGCCAACTGATCAGCAATTGCTTGTCCCTTAATAGCTTTCCTTTCCACATATTCAATATCAAACTCACTGAGGATCATGACCCATTTAGCCTACCGATCCGTGAGAGAAGCCTTGCTTAATAAGTATTTTAGCGGGTCAATTTTTGCAATAAGCTTTGTAGTGTGAGCCAACATATAATGTCGCAATTTCTGTGAGGCAAACACTACAGCTAGACAAGCTTTTTCAATAACAGAGTAGTGCATTTCATAGGACACCAATGTTCTGTTGATGTAATAAATAGCTCTTTCTTTATTGTTTTGATCTTCTTGAGCTAAGAGAGCACCCAAAGATGTACTTGTGGCTGAAATATACAGTATAAGCGGCTTCCCATGGATAGGAGGCATCAAAATGGGTGGATTGGCAAGATATTCTTTTATTTGATTGAGTCCCTTGTCACATTCCTCGTTCCATTCATAGGTGACACCTTTATGCAGAGTTTTAGTGAACGGCTATGACTTATCAGCTACCTGTGAGATGAACCGCTGAATGGATTGCAACCTTCCTTGTAGACCTCTCATCTGACTTATGTTCTTAGGAGGAGGCATGTCCATAATAGCTTGAACTTTTTCTGGATCGACTTCTATGCCTTTGGCTGAGATAATGTAACCCAAGAGTTTTCTAGAAGTGACTCCAAATGCACATTTCTTGGGATTAAGTCTAAGGCTAAACTACTCCATGCGGTCAAGGATGGGACCCAAATCTTCAAGGTGAGTTCTTCACTGCATACTCTTGCCTAAAGTATCATCTACATAGTCCTCCATAGTTTTGTGCATCATATCATGGAAGATAGTAGTAACAGCTCTCTGATATGTTGCTCCAGTGTTCTTAAGCCCAAAAGGCATAACATTCTAGTAGAAAGTGCCCCAAGCACATGTGAAGGCAATTTTTTCTTGGTCTTCTGGTGCAATTTTAATTTGATTATAGCCAGAGAAGCCATCCATCAAGGAGTACATCTCATATCCTGCGGTCATGTCTACTAGTATATCAATATTAGGCAGTGGGAAATCATCTTTTGGACATGCCTTATTGAGATCTCTAAAATCCGTACACACACGAATGGACTTATCATGTTTAGTAACTGGAACAATGTTTGAAATCCATTCGGCATAATCAATTGCTCTTATGAAACCAGCTTTAAGGAGCTTTTCTAGTTTAGTTTTAACCAACATTGCCACATGAGGGTGCATCTTTCGAAGCTTCTGCTTAACAGGTTTGACATCTGGTGCAATGGACAAATGATGCATGATTAGATTGGGATCCAATCCAGCCATATCAGAATAACCCCATGCAAAGTTTATTTTCTTGCATTGGAAGAATCTAGTGAACTCTTCTTTTTCTTTAGCAGATAATGACTGTGCTAAATGTATAATTTGTGGAGTAGCCTCAGTGCCCAAGTTCATTGGCTATGTCGGTTCAATCAGAACTGATGATCTTTCTTGAAAATGGCTTGGTAGAGTATCAAGTATCTCATCCTTGGGTGCCTTAGAGAGGTTTTCACCCTCAGATACGTCTTTTATTTTTACTATTTTTGGCTCTGATACTGCCACAAAGTGGTTTTCACCATCAGAGCTCTTATTTTTTCTATTTTTTATTTTTTGACTAAGATACTTGATATCCTCTTCTATCATGTTGATGCTGTATTCACTGGTGGAAGACATTACAGGTTTGAGAGCATGGAGGTAACAGGCTAGTTCATAATCATTCTGGAATGTAAGGACTTCATTGGATGCGAGAGGGGAGTTCTAGTTTATTAGATCAGGATGGTGGAGTGAAAGGGAAGTAGTGGCTGGTTCAACTACATTCACGGTATAACCCTCAAAAGCGTTAACAAGCAAGTCAAGAGCTAGAGCAGTCTCGTCCAGAGGAGTGTTCAAATCCCTATGAGATCCTACGTCGGAAGTGGAAGACAAGTCGACATCTACAACATCAAATTCTTGTGTTCTAGCACCAGACCCTTCACCTACTTTGAGGAGTCTTTCATACTCATGAACATTATCTATGTCTACATCATAAGTGGCATCGGATGTAGAGTCAAACTCTTATTCATGTGAGTTCGTACTTGATGTAGGAATTTCATTAGCAGCATCATTAGTCTCATTATTATTCCTTCTGCCATTGATGGCTTGTTGAAGTTGTTCTTGTTCATAGTCTTTTTGAAAATATGGTGGCCTATATTGCTCACCTGTAAAATTGGGATCATCATTTAATGCTTCTTTCCATTACTCATATGTAACTTGATGTACTGAAGAAGTTTTCTCAGAATCAGCCTCAGAGCACGTATCAGTATCAGTCTCTACCAGATGAACAGGTATGATAGGCTCATCAAGTTCAACAAGGAGTTTCTCAATATCCAAAGGGATAGGATATGGAAATGTGTCTTCATCAGAGCTGGTTTCTGGATTCATCTTTGGAGTGGTATCTTCAATTTTTTGTTCATGCTCAGGTTCAAGCTTGGAATCAGACGTAGGAGCCGACATAAATTTCTTGGTCCCCAAATGAAAGGGAGTCTTTTTAAAGCCTAAGCCAGTAGTGTCCTTTGGGATATGACCTACAGCTTCAATAGGCTTCAACAATCCATTATCATTTACCCCTATAGGACCACTTCCCTTGTATCCAAAGCGCTTCATGATTTTGAAACCTTCACTATAAGGTTCTTGTTCTAACTCTGGAGGAGTAGTTGTTTCAGATATCTCCTTTCCTTTATAGATCGAAGCTTTGATAGCTCTTTCCTCATCTTCATCTTCTAAAGGTATGGAGGCTCACACAAAAGCACCATCATAGATTGTTTGAGGAGGATTATCAGAAAGTCCATGAGTTTCTGAAGGTCTCCCATAGAAGCGTGGAGAGGGAGGTAAAGCTGCTAGAGATAGCACAGGTTCCATTTGATATTCTCCCATGCCCGTATCTTTAATTTTCAAAGTTTGCTCCATTTCTCTAAGCTTAGTGTCATAGAACTCAGTGGAGTCCCTATTTGCTGGAACAAAACTATCTGTAGTTTGCATGAGAGTATTACAAGAGAGATTGGTGTTTGCAAGTACAGTGACTTTCACCCCGTTAAATGGGAACTTGATGCATTGATGATATGTGGATGGAACAGCCTGCATCTCATGAATCCAAGGCCTACCCAAAAAAATGTTGTATGCTAAAGGAATGTCGAGCACTTGGAAAGTAACATCTCTCTCAATAGGACCTACGCGGATAGGTAGCACAACTAAACCCTGGGACTTGCGTTCTTCTTCATCATAAGCTTTTATGGTAATCTTCTTACGGGAGTCTATGCAGTCCTCATCATAACCTAGCTGAGTGAGCAATGTAGCGAAACAAATGTTAAGACCAGTGCCATTATCAATAAGCACATGACGGACATGTTTGGGACCTATCATAACCTCTATGTGTAAGGGAGCTTATGTGGGTGGTTCAAAGAATGATCATCTTCCTCTGAGAAGGACAAATAATGTGGTGAAGTCAAGTGACCTACCATAGATTGGAACCAGTTTAGATCAAGATCCTTGGGGACATTTGCTTCAGCGAGGGCTTTATCCAAAATTTTCCTATGAGCAGGTGAGATTTTTAACAACTCAAAAATAGTAATCTGAGCATTGGTTCGCTGTAGTTGATCTAAGATACTATAACTAGCAACACTAGATGTGGGAGTCAATTTAGAAGCTTTGTTGGTAGGGCCAGTGGTAATCTTATCCATCGTTTGTTTCGGAGAAACCTTGTCTGTGCTTTGTCTCGAAGTATCCTTGTCTACAGTTTGCTTCGGAGGATCGAGACCTTTCAAAACAACTCTTCCACGTGATCGAGTGACAACAGTTGCACAATCTTGAGTTTGTTTAGATTCAGATGAACAAGATGTGGAATTTCGTAAGATGAAAGGAACTCTAGGCTTGGGAGCATCACCACTCCCCTTAAAAGTGATCACATCACAATATTCAACTCCCATAGGTTCAATCATGTTAATAACATTATCGGTAGAAGGGTAAGTGTAATTCACCTTAGCATTGTTGTTCTTAGTTGTAGAAGAGTCTCCTTTCTCATGAGGAGGAAAAGGATCCTTAAATGCCTGATGATCAGAATTCTTATTATGACCATCCACAACAATATCACCGCTGTCAATCAAATCTTGAACTTTATGTCTCAACTGAAGACAAGTGGATGTCTTATGACCAATATTTTGATGATAGTCGCAATAATCATTGTCATTCCACTAGTGAGGTCTTGGTTGTGGGTCATAAGTTCGCTTTTCCAAAGGAGTGAGAATCTGATTTTGTATGAGAGTTTTAAAGACTACATCAAGAGGCTCTCCCAAAGAAGTGAAATCACGCTTAGGTCGAGGAGCCCACGGTTTGTTTCTAGAAAATCTTGAACTTTGCTGATTATCTGTTGTATTCTTTTCGACAGCCTTAGCCACTTGTATGCTAGAAGTAAGATTAAAGATAGGCTTTGAAGGCTTTGCAGTGACATTATCGACCACTCCATCATTTACCACCTCTCTATTCTTGTTTACAGACTTCCCTTTATCCTTGTTCATTGAGAATCCTTGTTTATTGTCTTTATTCAGAGTTAATTCTCCCTTTTTGACCATAAAGGCTTCTATCCTCACAGCTTGTTTGATCATGCTGTCAAATGTCAAAGGACCTTGTAATTGTACTTGATATCCAAAGTCTGGAAGAAGGTTGTCTAAAAAGATATCAAGTTTCTCAGATTCAGACAATTTACGAGGATACTTTGTACAAAGTTGTGTCCACCTCTGGAGAAAAGACAAGAAAGGTTCTCCCTGTCATTGTTTCAAATTACACAAGTCATGAATATTGACAGGGTGTTGGATGTTGTGAGAATAATGCTGAAGAAAAAGATTAGCAATCTCATCAAAATTTTGAATACCAGGATGTAATCGGCAAAACCATTCCATAGCTGGCCCACCCAAGCTGCGGGGGAAGAGTCTCATAAGATACGTTTGATCGTGCATGAATTCCATGGACAACGTGCCAAACTCTCTTAGATGATCTTGAGGATTAGTTGTGCCCTTGTACTTGTCATATTTGGGTAACTCTACTCCTCTTGGAAAAGGAGGCATGTAAACATTCTTATCAAAAGGAAAAGGACATATATTCTCCAATGTAAATTGTTGTGTGGGCTTATCCTTTTCTTTTGTTAGTTGAGTAATTTGATCTTGCATACTTTTAATCATCTTTTGTAGCTTAGCGGTTTCAGTTTCTTCATCTTTAGCTACAATAGTTTCCACTTGGAAATTCGGGGGTAGTTTGGCTCCTTGCTTAGCCAACTCAAGAAAATACTTTTCCTTATCTTCCAAAAGAATAATTTCCATCATTTTAATGAGATTCTTGTTAGCTTTCATAGCATTTATATCATTCTGAGTAATTACATCATCCTCATTGCCAAGAGTCTCATATATGCTTTGTGTGTGATCTTGTTGATCATCTTGATTTTGATCATAAGGAGGAGGGCGATAGTTATATGCTGCTTGTTGATCAGCTTGAGTTTTGTTGCGAGATTGATCATCATTATGAGACTGATTGTGATGAGTCTGATTTTGGTCATGAGAAGATTGACCATGGTATTGATTATAAGTTTGGCCGTATTGGCCTGATTGAAAGTCAAATGGGTTCTTTGTTCCCATCTTGTCAAGATGAATTTGTGCTGCAATTGAAGCTTCAGTAAAGTGATGAGAACGATGTCAAAAAGGTGCAGCCAACGTAACTTTTGGCATGTGAATAGCTTCAAATGAATCACTATCTTCAGTGGGATCAATAGTTTCAATAATAGGTTCCGTCCGAGGAAATGATCTCCCAAAGCCACAAAACAATGAATTGTTTTGAAAATAAGAGTTGTATTGTTCTTGGCGTGACGAACTAGATTGTGAAAATAAAGGATTAAAGAACTCTTGGAAAATTGGAGATGTCTGAGACAAATTATCTTGTGGAGTGCTTAATGATGAATTTGAAGAACTCTTACAAAGTTCAGACTTCTCAACAAATTGGAAATGACCTATGTTTTGATTATGAGATTTACTTTGATCTTGATCAGCGTTCTGGATAGGATAAGTCTTACCACTTTGAGTCGTGACAGTCATAGACGAAGATGTAATGAGCAAAGATTTAGGATAAAGCTAGGCTTTGTCTCTAAGATAACGAAAAAGAGATAAATGGCTAGAACAGCCAAGATGCAAGATGGACCTGGTATGAATTATCAAAAAGAGATGGCTAGAACAGCCGAGATAAGACAATCGCAATGCGAGGTACAAAAGGCATAAAGAGATAAGATGAATAGATGAGAGACAACACAAGCCAAAGCAAAGGTCGATCGATTCCTAACTCAACACAACCACTTTCTGATGGTAAACAACACGGAAGCAAAAAAATAGACCCCAGACAAAAAGTAGACCAGATAAAAAGTGAAACAGTGAACTGCAAATAGGTCTCTGTTTTGGAAAATTGTGCTACAGGTTCGCACGAGAAAATGCCTGACCGCGCGAGAAAATGACAGCTTGTGCGAGAGAACATAGAACTTCGTGTGAGAAAATACAATCTCGTGCGAGGAAGTGCTCTGAAGCTAAAAGCTTGCACGGGAAATAGGCAAAATCTGATAGTTTTGATGTAATTTTCAAAGTTTGAGTTGAATTTTGAGGTACAGTCTGAACTGATGTCTGACTAGAAAATCCAATTTCCTGACAGGTTGACAGAATTGTTTAATCAACACACTCATTTTAGGATTCCAAGCATTCGTTTAAAGACACAATGGTTTAGATCAAGCACTTTGTGAAGCAAGAAGTAGTCATTAACAGACCTATCAAGGACAAAGCAACTTGATAGCATCAGGGGAGTCTTTGTTTGATAATGTATGGACAATGTTTAAGACTCAATAACAAGCACATAGCCTAGTCCTACAAAAAAAATGGTGAGAAGCCAAAACCTTTGCCCCATTGCTTGAATGCATACGTGCACCTCACACAGCCGTGTCACCCCCTAGAGGGTGCCTGTGTTTTCAGTGTTTCCAAGGACTCAACAGTGTACATTCAAAGGTTACCCTTGTAGTAGGGGCCAGTGTCGCAACTACCTCCAAACGTCTAGGTGTATGCCTATGATGGGAATCTGTGTATGATAAACATACGGAGAGATTCTTCCCCCTCCTTGCGCAAAGATAATGACTCCTTTCGGAGATGAACCAGGTAGGCCACTAGCTAAGAAGGTTTTTTACTAGGCTTCCGTTCACAATAACCTTCAGTGCCCCTTATACAGGGTTGAGGCCTCACAGCCACACCAACACCTGAAAATCACACACCCCCACAAGCAGGGCTTGGAGTGGCGCCGCTCAGTGTAATAGACAGGGCCTTTCCATGATGATCGTCAAAGTCATGAAAAGGAAGTTACCATGGTTTTGGAGTCTTTAGACTCAACAAAACTTTCTTTATTATAGTGAGGTGGAATCATTGGCAATAGGTGTGTACTCACTTGGGTCATTCCCGGAGGTTCAATACCAGCAGGCCCTCTAAAGGTGACACTAGACTTGGTTTAGATTTGGGAGTCTGATTTTCTGATTCTCCCAAAGGGAGAAAAGCATACTTCTCTATCCCGTTTCCTCACCCAAACACATCAAGAAAGTTCATCACCAAGTTAGTTTCACCTCACCAAATCTATACACTTTTGGGTTTCTGATTCTCTCTCAAGGAGAGAAGAGCATAATTCCCTGACGAATAGAAATGTTAAAGATTCGCTAACTTTCTCCACTTCCCCAAGAATTCGTCATATTAGTAAGATCATTAGAATTCTGGATTCATTCATGGTCATCACCTCCATGTAATGAAGAGCCAAAATTCCTACTCACTATCAAAATTCTCAAGAAATTTTAACGGAGCCCTATTTATACTATATGAATAAAAGCAGGAAAAAAACATAATGTTTTAGCAATCTTCAACTATTCGTCCTGCAATCAAACCATTAGTATGTTTTCAAATTCTTTGACAAGCGTCCTGCAGAAACTGTTAATGCTGTAAAATATCAGAGGGATAAAAATCAACAGTTATCAGAAATTATCAGAAATTAAGAGCAGAAAGAACAAGAAAACTGGAAACTGGAAAAAACTGTAATAAAACTTCATGCGAGAAAGTACAAATATGCACGAGAAAGTGTAGTGTCTAACGTGAGATAACTAAAATTTCACGTGAGGAAGTACTCCAGTGCGTGTGAGAAAGTGCAAAGTCTGGGGCGAGACAGTAAAATCTGGCGCGAAAGAGTGCTACAGGAGCAAAACTTCACGCGGGATGCTCTAGATTCTCGCGCGAAGATTCGTACACAGACAATACAGACGCACGACAGAGCTTAAATTTTTGTCAGAAAAAAAATGATAATGAGGCTAGAAATCAGATTTTCTGCCCCACGGTGGGCGCCAAAATGTGTGTGCTTGAATGTGACCTCTAAATCAACCACATACGCAACATAGTCATTACTCCTATGGTCAAATTACGAAGAGAATATGAATTATTCAATCCAAAATTTGTGAGGAAGTGACCTGTTGCCTCCTATGCAGGCGGGGTGTATAATCACTCTCAGATTGGAGAACCAAAAACCATCAGACCGCTACTACAACGAAGGATTTTCCAAGAAAGCCATAAAGATGATATGCAAAGCTAGAATCAAACTAAGATGAATGCAATTAATCTAAGAATACTTTGAGAGAAATATGCAATTAATCTAAAGTACTTGAAAGGAAATATGAAATGCAGATTTTTAGTTGATTTTGGAATAAAAATGATCTTAATCTAAGAACAATTAAGCAAATTTAATCTAAATGAGAAATGCAATTACACTAAAATGAGAAATTAAACTAGTTGTAAATGAAAGCTTGAAATTCAATCAAAAATTCACTATAGTGCCTTTACTCTGAAAATTGCCTTTTTTGAATGAGAAGAAGAGGCTCATTAAATAGAAAAGCTCGGGAGAGGAATGAAGAGTTTTTTGATTTGAAACTCCTGACTCTTCATTCCCCTTTGAGACAAAAAGGTATGAATTATTTAATTAAAAGAATGAAATTTGCCACATGTGGGGAGTGACCTTTCGAGTAATTTGAATTATTAAATTCAAATAAAGAGATGTCCATTCAATTTAACTAAATATTTATTAATTCCTTTCAAGGGTATTTAGCTAAAGGGGGTGGAGTTTAATTTAATTAAAAGTACTTAGGACTTCATAATTAAATTAACTTATCATAGAGATTATTTAGCCAAATAAAGTCTAGGACTTAGGAATTATTTTTAGTGTTTGATTATTGCAATTTATGGTCTTTGCAATTGACATCAAGTCAAATTAAGTCAGATATGAGAAAGAAAATTGCCTAGGGAACTAGGACTTTGGTGATGTAAAATCGAGATAATGCACCAAAATTGATGAAATTAAATAGGTGCCAATTTTGGGGTATTACAACTATGCTTTGATACCAATTGTTAGAAATAGGGAACACTGAGAGGGGTGATTGAATCAATATTCTACAAACTTCATCTTTTACCCAATTATGGATATAATAGATTATCTTTATACATGCATAACATAAGAAGCTAAACAACATGCATAGCAATAAAACTAAAGAACTCATAACACATTATTTGTTCTCGAGGAAACCCTGGCCAAGGGAAAACCACGGTGGGGATGGTACCCACAAAGATCTACTAATCAAAAGTATCCTGTTAAGGACATTGACCTTGTTAGGAGTCTATTACAAACATATAGTGTATTAGTCCCAATTAAGGGACTATAGGCCTTGTTAGAAGCATCAACCCTGTTAGGAGTTGGCAGTACAAAATGTGATTACCAGATGAGCCCACTACCCAAACAAGTAATGTACAATATATAGTGATTACAAAAATAGGTTAAGGTACATAACCTTATACTACTTGTATCAATATCTCTTCGCTACTTTTTCACTATGACTATTACATATGCATCATATATTTCGCATCATGTCACTGCTTCATTACATCACATTACAACTATGATACATATCATCTTTCCTAATTAAAAATACATTTATACAAATAAATTTATCCAAGAGTTAACATCTAGGATTTTGTCTCTTTATATTGTTAATTCATTATTTTGATAAACCAAATAATCCCTTAACTCTTTACTAATTTTTTCTTCATATTCTATCCTATCAGCTTGACACTATCTTCGGTAAAACTGTCATAACTTCTTCCATACATGTCATACTAACTTGCACTTTGAGATGGGTGATAAATAGTCATCATAGAGTCTATGTTCAATTGTGCAAGCACTGAACTTACTCTAATCAACATCATAAACAAAAACTATGTCCAGGTTCACTGGTAAAACTACTATCTCACACTTAGACAATTTTGCAATGCGCTCTGTCCTACTAGTTCTCTGACCTGTACTTTCTTCATGTGGATCATATGTTTCCATAATGACAACATATATGTAATAAACTCAGCCAAATTTCCAACAAAACTAATAATTCATTCTCAAGACACAAAGACACGAACAAATGGTGATAGGTTTTATTGCTTGATGCTTTGATAGGATTGATTGACTTAAAAATGATCCACTGATATAGAATACTGATATGATTCCCTTGATTTGAAAAATAGGCACATTTCCATAAGCTATATATACAAACCATTGCTTCTTGGATCTTTGATTTAGGTCAGGATTTGACCGCATCGGAGTTTCACATGATTGATATGTGTGGTTTGAGTTTCCTTCTTGACATCCTATGGTTTTAGCTGAACTATGGTCTTGTGACAGTTGTGGCAAAGCATTGGTACTCTAACCTCAATACTTTCCATTTACCTTTCAGGGAGATGATGATCACTCTTGAGGATGTGTATAGATTATTGCACATTCCAACTCAAGGTGAGATGGTATATTATGATTTAGTATATGACAACATAGTTTGCAGGTGGGTGTTTGGAGATAACACCATTGATGATGATACTATTACATGGGCTTAGTTTTCTTTCTTTCCCACATTGCCAGTAGTGTTAGGTGCATTGATAGGTGGATTGATGCTTCTAGACTAGCAAGGTCATGGCTTCTTTGTTGGATGGGTTCTCATTCCATAGGAATTTCTTTCACAACCTCAACATTTTGACTAGGGTTCTTGCATTCTCACACAGCTATACCATGATTTACATGAGGTGGTTTATAGATCTAGTGCCTACTTATAAGCAAGTGCTTTGATATTAGAGTTATGGGTATGGGAGCATCTTCCCATCACTAGGCTAGTGTATGATAAGATCCATCATCAGGGATTTCTTTATGCATTTTTATACAGTGGCATGGTTGTCCAGCATCATCTGGGAAAGCTAGAGTTTTGGTGCCGTATGATTGATGATACAGATCAAGTTGTTTGGAGGCCATATTTGGACTATGAGGGTTGGAAGGAGGATGATGATGAGCTCCCGTATATGTTTTCTCCATGTTGGATGATTGGTCAATTGACCCTTGTGATTGAGAGATTTTTCTTCAGTTAGGTTTCCAGATAGTATGGTCATACTCAGGATATGTCGTAGGGTATGGCACTGTATGCTCGAGTTCAGGCTGAGTGATCTATGTGGGGTGCTCAGATTGATTTTCATTTTTCTTGTGATCAGATTGCTAGGATGATGTACATTAGATGGGATATATTAGAGCATGTAGCAGATACAGGGATGTCTCCTAAGTATCAAGATTGGTGGTCTAAGAATAGTTTTTTTGAGATTTACAGATCCTTTGGAGCTGATCCCAAATCGAGATGAGCAATTTGATGATGATGGTGGTTATGATGATGGGGATGATGGTAGTGGTGGTAGACATAGACAAAAAAGAGCTTTTAGAGGACATAGAGATCCCCAAATTATTGCTAGAGGATGGGATGGGCCACGGGTATGAGGTGGACATGTCAGAGGAAGGGATATTAGACAGGTTCTGCTAGATCAAGGTGCTATATTTGTTTGACCTAGAGCATTATTAGTAGAGGGATAGCAGAGACAATAGAGAATCAAGAGATAGGTATATATTGATGCTACTAGATAGGTTGCTAGTGGATAGGATCCTTTGGTTCAGTTACATCAGGATTCAATAGCTCAGTATGGGCAAATTCTGACACAATAGGTGCCTTCATAGATACCTCAATCTGAGGATATGGGTCAGACATCTCAGGCTTCACCTAGTATTGAAACTTTATCATAGGATATCAGGACGTTGTAGATAGGTTTATTAGTTTTTGTGGGTCAAATAGATTGGGTGACTACTATGATGCAACAGTTTATGACCATGATGGCTCAGAGGCTGGATATTGCTAGCACTAGTGAGACTCCTACTCATGATAGACCAGGTGATAGGGGTCCAAATGGATCAGGTGCAGGTGATGGAGTGGGTGGTCTAACTGGATCTTAATGTTTTGATTATGGATATGCTTATTGAAGAATTGTATCATGTTGATATTTTATTGATCAGAACTTTGATTGTACCACTTTGTTGATGACATTGTATCTTTCTATACTAATTTGATGGATCATTGATGTTATGAACATTTATATGATGATATACTTTCCTTGATTCTTATGATGTGTTTATGTGAGATCATCTTTATATGTAGCTATATGATGTTTATGATGCATTTATTTTTTTATTATGCTATGGATGAAATGTATCTCATGTATGATATAGATAGATAAATGCAAAAGATAAAGTCACTTTTGATATGTTTTTTCTGATTTTCAATGTATGGATGTAAATGATTTATGGATGTAAATATGGATGCAACTATGTTTCTAATTTTTTGAATGTATGCAACTCTTAAATGCTATCCTAAACTAGGTGTATGTAAATGATGAATGATGATGAATCTTTTCTTTTCTCTTTGAAATATAATGATAATGAATAATGATTAATGCTATGAATGAATGCAAAAGATAATCTCACTTTATTGATTTGAACAAAGGATAAGATGTTTAATTGAACCCCCATTTCTTTTAATGTTTGATCAATATTTTTGATTGAATGAACCCCTTTTCCCTTGGAAAAATAACTACAAACATGAACTTAATCTATCATTAAAATGCAAATGCAATGCAACTAATTGTCACTAGCTTTTAGCAAAGAAATGCCATAGAGAAATATTTTCATCATTGAGAATTGTGGGATAGGAAAGAAACTACAACCATCACTAACCACATCATGATGATATGAATACCACTTTATATCACTTTTGGTAACCCTTTTAGGAAACTAGTAAAACCCTCACTAGTTGAATGACTCACTATGTGTGTATGAATACCGGTTTCAACAGATTCAATGTTGCAAGTGGATTTTGGTATTAAGATATGGAAGTTCTAAATAGCCAAGTTATCCATTTGTGTAAACAAATAAAGGTCAACCCTCCACCTTATATAAAATTCCTCGATGGTTCTTTGATGATGATGTTGTTAGATGAATTCGCATAAGTTGATGAATCTCCCTCAAGATAGTCATTGAAAGGCAATAAAAATATCATGTCTCCATAATCACCAATCTAGTTGGAACATCATCGATTAGCTAAAAAGACATGATTAAAAGACAATAAATATTTCATCAAAAATCTTCAAATGTTTCGCAATGTATCAAGATTTTAAAAATGAATTTCCAAACATTCTGATCATTTAAGTGATGTTAATTTTTAATCCCGAATAATAAGGTAAATGAAGGCTCAAGGATTAAGTTGTAGGATCAAAATACTTGGTTGAACAATGATATCCATCAAAGGTTCAATAAAATCTCTCTCTTATGAAGCTATGATAATTCCCTCTGATGTGTGACCGAACGTAGCACTCTTGAATAAATTTGTACCAAAAATCCAATCCTTTCCTGTCCCCAAGTGATAAATGTGATCATGTGACAAGCTTAGGGCCATAGGAAACTTACAATGCAACTGAAATGTTTTATTATGACTATGCACAAATGATGGATGCAATAAAAAGTTTACAAGTGAGATGATGGAAATGCAATATGTACACATACAACTTGGAAAGACATAAGGGAACAAAAGGCGCTTGATTTCCAAGTTTTCACCTTTTGGGTTTATTGCTCTTTTTCTCTTTTTCACTTTTTTTTTTACCAAGGCGCCTATTTCCTAGGTTTTCACCAAGGCACTTTTTTCCTTTTTTATTTTTTTATTTTTTTATTTTTTTATTTTTTCAATTTTTCAATTTTTTTGAGCTTTTCAATTTCTCATGGACAAAAATGATGCTTGAATCATTGGATACACTCATCTGATACTATTTCATTCTAACTCTCTTTCATCTGATTAGGTATGTAATACCCTTTCTGATGATTATACTTGGACTTTTATTTAGACACTTTCATTATGATGGTTAGAACTATATGTTTACAGTTTTTCTTATTTAGAGGATGATACACTTATCAGATGCTTAAATACACTTATTTATTGTTATCATTTATATGTTTATGAAGTTTGAAAACATCTATACTTACATGATTTACAAAGCTAATCCAAATATTTGAATCTAACCATTATTATCTATGATGTCTTATGTTTTCATGTGTATAATATGTTTAATGTGTGTTCATGACTCAGGATGAAGTTGTAGTTACTCACTTAGTTGAGGTCCACATGTTGTATCAATCCTGGTCATCTGTCTTCATATGTCTGTATATATAGATTTGCACAGGTGTTTCTTCTTGGTGATGCAAGACTACAGGTACTGGGTATCATCTCCACTTGGTCTCACAGGTCTGAGCAATCCCTCAAATCCTCGATAGTTGTTGTTGTTACAAAGATATCACCAAGGTTCCATGAGAAGGAACTCAACCTCTGACCCTTCTGACCTTTAGGCGGGGAGTTCCTAAGTCAGTCCCTTATGTTGTTGATGTATCATTGTGTATATCAGTTTGTTGGATTATGGTGATCTTGTTACTTGTTCTTGTCTCTTTCATTTTAGGAGACTAAGGTTTGGATATGGTAGCTTTAATTGTTCTTAATAATATGCTCGATCATTGCTCGTAGATAATTTATATGAGCTATTATTTCATGCAAGTTTTGGATGTTGTGCTTGATTTCACTAATCTTGTTAGAACATCTTGTGTTAGTGATCACACACACACACACACACACACACACACACACACACACACACACACACACACACACACACACACACACACACACACACACACACACACACACACACACATATATATATATATATATATATCATGATTTTACTTTGTATGGAATATGATTTATTATTTGATTGGATAATAACATTTTATAATACCATAATAATAAGATGTTTATGATATTAATCATAATATTTTTTTTAATAATATGATATTAATAATAATATTATTTTTAATAATATTATAACAATATATGTACACATAAGCATATGGGTGCACACATATGCCTATGGTTACATATATCCATATAATATGGTGTGAAAGTAATTGTATTTTAAATAATAATAATAAATAAACTATTTACTTGAAGGATTACTTATTATATGGTAAAACTTTTACCATAGCTTTAGTAAATAAGGTGATAAGTAATAATAGTGATAAATGATTCCCTTTTCCTTAAATAAAGGAAAATAATATTAGTTTATTAATATTTATCAGGCTCTCATATTAGATTTTATTATTAATAATATTAAATTAGCTATTCCCTTTTTGTGAATAGCTTGAATGAAATTAATTAAATCCTAAACTATAAACTACCTTTTAGTTGGGATGGTTGCATCGGTTGATTTTCCCGTGCAACCTGTACTCACCTAAAAATGGTCACTTAGACTATTAGCCCCTTTTGCTAAAATCATCAATTGCTTATTCTTGATCAAATCCTAGTTCTATCATTTAGTCGATTATTTTCTATGAGTTAACCATCTTATCCTAAGTCTTTATTTAATTAAAAGGAGCTTCCTCCTCTTTTAATTAAATAAAAAGCCCCCCACTTTTCCTCTTATCCTAAGTTGCACAAATAAAGCATTATTCTTATTTTATAAAAATGGAAAAAGCACTTTTTGTCTCATATGGACACAAAAGTCAACTCTTATTTTCTCATTGGAGGGTACTTGTGCACATGGATTGCTCCTCTTTGATGCTCCACTATTGACTAAATCTTTTTCCTCTTAATCTCCATGGTCCATTCCTTCTCATTTCTTATAAAAGGAGAGCTCTCTTCTTCATTCTAGATCCCCAATTTTTTATGCTACTGTTATGCTGCAAGTTTTCTAGGTGACTTTGGAGCTTTTGAAGATTTGAAGCATTCTTGGCTTTTGCATCTACATGCTATCATAGTTTCATTTCTTTCATTATCATAGCATTCATAGCTTCATATTTAGCTTAGTTTCCTTTATGCTTTAGATTACTTCATGTATCTTAATTAGAAGGCTTTGTAATACTTGCATATTTCCTTTCATAGCTTAGTTGCATTGTTCTTTCATTTCCATAGCTTAGCTTGCATTTCCATTCTTAGCATAGCTTGCATTTCATCTCCATTTGGATTCTTGAAGATATTGGCATTCTTGCCCTTGTCTCATTGAATCTCCCATTGCATGGTTTACTAGCAAGGTTATTGGCTTAATAGCTCTAGCTGATAGCACTCTTAAAACCCTTTCACTCCATGCCTAGGGAGCTCTAAATCGATTTCTCAAAGTTTCCAATCCATGGATTCTCTTGGAAACAATTATTTACAGAAGTGCACATATTAGTGTGTACATTTTTGGCAACCACCGTGGGGTAGAGCATTATTGTTTTGTCCTTCATTTCATGCATTTTCAGAAATTTTTTGTCATAGTTTAGCATCATTTTTTAGAAATTTTCACATATAGTATCAAAAATTTAAGTGTGATATATCATTGGAAAGCTCTTTCTGAGCCTCATCCAGCCATGTTGGTTCCATTTTCAAATTTTTCCATTTGATCAACTATTTGCCTTGTAGATTATTTGATTTTTGATGTGCTAACCATTGTGGGGCTAACAAGTTGTGCATGTAGGTGTTCTCATTGCTTGAAATATTTTGCCAAAAGAACACATGTCAAAGCTTCAAATGCACAAGGGATACTAATGGTTTTTGTAGGGCTTCCAAAATCATAAAAACCCAATTAAGTGCTTTTTGTTTATTTCATTTCAAGTGTGGAAATTAATAGTTGTCTCATTTCTTAGGCACTTAAGATCTTGTTGCAGGAGTCTTTTGGTTGTAGAAAATTATGCTCTTCACCCTTGTGGTGAACCATAAATCCTGACCCACTTTTAGACTTTGAAAACAAGACGGTAATTAAAATCTTTGTTTCGTGTTCTTGGGGGAGATTCTTGAGCTAGGAGATTATGCTCTTCACCCTTGAGGTGAACCAGAAATCCTGACACTCAAAAGTCAATCCACTCTTTATTTAGCATTAGAATCCTTTAGCAGGCCTGCTCTTGAGCAATCAAGAGGAATGACCCAAGTGGGGACAAGCTAATACTGAGCTATTCCAACCCACTATAATCTCAAGGCTATCAAGGACACAAAACCTTGGTAGATGTAGTGCTTGTCTTTTCTTGATGTGAGTACTTGTGGGATTGTGACCATGAGGAAAGTGTTGAGCAAAAATGCTTAAGGTACTTTTGTGGCCACAAGGTCCTAGTCCTTTTTGAGGAGAAAGAGGGGTAATATGAATGGAAGCCCTTGCTAAGAACCATAGGTAGAGACCACCTTATTTTGTTTCTTAGCTTCTTGGTGCAAGGATTGATCCAAGTGGAATAACCCAGATCACCCCAAGATTACTCACCATCTGTGTTTCTTTGGTTGTGTCATTGACACCTCCATGACAAAGCCAACATCTATTGTGGGAAACTACTTTGTGTGAGACAATGGAACATCAAGTGTGGGCCAAGTTGCTAAGTATTGAGCCTTTTTCCTTCTAGGCTAGCAAGTGCTTGAACTGTTCTCATTGTTATGTACCTGTGCAAATGTTCTTGAACATACAAACATTGTAGTAGTGCTCATAGAATTTTTCATTTTGATATCCCAACTGCTTGTCTTGGCAAGGTTGATTTTTCTCTTGCACAAGTGTTTAATGACATGTTTGATCACCTACTATTTGCAAACTTGTCTACTTCCTGATATTATTGTGCATGAAACCAAGAAATTATACTTGCAACTTACAACATTCACCAAATTGCTTTCAAAACTGATTTTTTCACATTCACTGGTCAAGAGTCATATGATACTAAAACATCATCACGTACCTTCAACCAAGAATCCTAAGTTATTCTGTTGTCCTGCTACTGTTGCAATTTGGAGTTGTTACACTTGCATTTTAACCTATTGTAGAGTGTCTTTTTGTGTTCTTATCTAAAGCTAGTTTGTTACCTACATGCTTAGGATTGTTCTAGACTATAACAAATAAGCTAAAACTATTTGATTTGAGCCTATCGAATGTCACTTTTGATCACTTGTCAAAACACAGTTACCTATCTAGCTACTTGCTAATCAAGCTTCTTGCTCACATCTATGCTTGTGTCAATTGACTGTTGTAAGTTCTTGAGCATTTTGACCAGCCATCTATATTGTTCTATCTCGACAAGTGATCATCGTTGGCTTTTTCTTATCTCAACATCTAAGAAACTTTATCTCATATTATTGGTTGAACAACATTCTTTTTCATGCCAGTTACAACTCAGTCTCAATTTGAACAAGGGAGTCACCCTTCATTCAATTATACGCAGTTACCTTCTCCTACTAGATGCTCATGAGCACCTACTAGCAACGCTAGTTCTAGTTCTAAGGATTCTAAGGCCACCCCATGGTAGAAAGGATATTTCCTCTTTTCTGCATTTAAAACCCCCAAAAACATAGATAGTGTCTCACTTACCATGAGAGAACAAGAGAAATATTACCGTATGCAAGACCACTTTGCACAAAGAGATAACCAAGCACTCTTGGATAAAGTGTATAGTAAAAGTTTAATGGAAGCTTCTAGGAACATGTCTTCAAGAGGGATGTCCCATGAACAACCTGGGACTAGTGGCTATGAAAATAGACCTTTCTTTGGCAACACTGGCAACAATGGTAACAACACACCACCTAGATCTCCTCCAAGAGAAACTTTTTCTGCTCCTTCTTCACCTCCTAGACCTCCTCCCTCTCAGCATGAGGAAGAAGCCAATGATGAGGTTTCTAGTGAAGAACTTATGAGATTTGAACAAGATGAAGCCTCCCAACGAATGATGCTTAAACTTTTAGAGTGAAATGGAGATCAATACTTTCAATACATGATTTCTAGGGGATACAAGCTCCCTCCTGGCTATGATGTACACCAAATCATTCAAGAAAGAGTACCAACTGAATTGGAAATCCTTAGAGATGAGTTGCAATGAACAAATCAACATCTTTCTCAACTTTCAATAGAAAAGGAACCTCCAAAGGTTTCTTTTGTAGAATCTATTTGTGCTCTTCCATTTGATAGAAGTCTATACATGGTCCCATTTTCTAGGGATATTGAGGTTCCCAAATATGACAAGTATGATGGAAATGGTGATCCCCATGACCATGTGCATCACTTTTATGCTCTTGGCATGGACTTCATTCATGACGACATATTTCTTCTATGACTATTCCCTGGAAGTTTAAGAGGACAAGCTCTCGAATGGTTTGCAAAGTTGACAAGCTCTTACAAATTTTGATAAGTTGGTTAGGTGCTTCACCCAACATTATTCATACAACATCCAATAGCCTATCACTATTATAGATCTCAGTACTCTAAAGAAAAATCAAGGTGAGCCATTTTCGACTTACAATGTTGGAGGTCATTGTATTCTCGATAGCCTTGATAGCTAGATGAACGAGAAAAGATTGACATTTTTGTCAACACTCTTGTGCCAAAACTATATTATAATTTAAGGAAGCAACTTTTCCCCTCTTTCAATGACATGGTTGAAAGTGCATATAGGATTGAAGATGTGGCCATAAGAAAGGGGGATATTGTTATTAATAAATATACTAGAGGCAATGGAAAGGATAAGTAAAAACCTTGGAATAGAAACAAGTATGTTTTTAATGATGGTGTGGTGGATGTCCCTAAAGCTAAAGAGAGTGCTTTCAACCTTTCTAATGCCATCTATGCAGAAAAAAAACAAGAAGCTGCCAACACTTGAGATGCTCCTAAGCCTCACTATGCTGATAAGCCAAAGAAGCAATTTCGATGACGGGTCTATACCCCATTGGTTGAACCATATGATGTGATTCTTAAGACTTGGTTGCTAATAATTATCTTACACTTCCAAAGAAAACTCATCCCTATGATTCACCAGTTAAGCTATATTGGTGGACAGAGGATTATTACTGCCACTATCAAAGAAACAATGGACAGAAGACTGACAATTGTTTCACGCTTAAAGATATTATACAAGATCTCATTGATGGAGGCACAATTCTCATAGATGGCTTAGTTAAAAATTTTGATCACTAGGCTTTCAAAGATCCTCTACCTAAGTATGACAAGGGGGAGTCCTCTCAACCAAATAAGAAGAATGATGATGCTAAGATCAACTACACATATACTTCTGACTCACCTATGATCAACATGGTAGAGCCTGTTGAGAGTGTTCTTATGATGAGACCTCAAGACGATAATAAAGACAATCATGGTATGCCAAAGTTGGTCTTGCAAACATGAGGTAGTTCATCTTCCCGAAGTAAGGCACTGAATGCTATTACTAGGGGGAAAGCTAAACTAGTCCTTAAAAATATGCTTGATCCTAAGAAAACCTCTTCTTCCAAACCAGTGGCTCCTTCAGTCTTGTCCAGCCATGATCTTGTACACCAATTGCAATGCACACCCGCACAGATATCTATTTTTGAGTTGCTTGAGCTATCCCCTTTGCACAAGGAGATCCTTGAAAATGCTCTACGTACAACTAATGTCCCTAATGACATTGACCCAGATAGGTTCCAAGCTATGGTTAACCACATCTCATCACCTCATTATCTATCCTTTTCTATAGAAGATGATGTATCTATTAAGAACCCTCACAACCTTGCCTTACACATTGAAGTTATGGTCTACCACACCAGTGTCTGCCAAGTCCTGATAGAAAATGATGCTAGGTTAAATATTGTTTCTTTCAATGTCATACACCAACTGGGTTTGTCATAATTTGCTATCGATCCTAAGCGGAAAATCACTATAAAAGCATATGATGAAGTTGAAAGATCTTCCAAAGGTCTTGTCATGCTACCTGTTCGAGTGGGCCCTATCACAAAAGATATCATTTTCCAAGTATTGGACATCCCACTTGCTTATAAAATCCTTTTGGGTCATTCTTGGATCCATGACATGCAAGTTGTGCCTTCTACATACCATCAATGTGTCAAATTCCCACATAACGGAGCTGAAATTGTTATTCCAGGGGATCATTCTATTGCTATTAATGCTCTTGTTGCTGCTGAAATGTTTGTTCCTTATAAAAAACCTTCTAGTGATCCTACTGTGTCCCTGGTTGTTGCTGAGAAAACATTTAAGATGATGAGCCTTGGTATGGGTGAATACACGCCGGATTCCCTTGCTACTATGCCTACTTCTCCTAGATCATATGGGAGACCTTCTGATAAGATGAAGCCTTCTGCTTCTGCCATGACAATTTTTGGTAATTTTGTTCAAGCGTCCATACCCCTAGAGGTAGAAAGATAAGAACAAGCTATTAGAGAATGGATCTATAGAGATGAAGAGGTTAGTATGACAATTGCTACTCATATTTCCCCTAAGCGCTATGGTAAAGGCTATAATTTTTTGTAGAAAATGGACTATCAAGGTCAAGGACCTATAAATGATAATAGACACACCTTAGTCAAGCCTTTGAGTCATAGTAATGGCCGACCCTCTAAGATTACAACAGGTCTAGGATATGGTTCCAATGATGACCTCCCTACATGTTCTAGAAATGCTCCCATGATTAGTGATTCAGACACAGATATAGATGAGTCACCACTACACACTATGGCTCAAATGGGAGACAATCTTCCTTCTACTTCACTCCTTTGGGAAGGAGAATTCCTATCTACTAATGATATAGTTGAAGCCTCCACATCTAAAATATTTATACCTAATGAGTCATTGAGCTTTGATAGACAACGTAGAAATATTGCACGCTTAATGAAAAGAGGAGATCTCACAAATAATGATGTTGAAGCCTCTACTTCTAAAGGTCCTAAACCTTCTTGGTGCAAGCATCCTAGTAGAAGTGTAACAACAGATTTGAATGAATATGAATAGGATACTCTTTCTGATGGATCTTCCACATTGGATATGGATGTGGATGTGGTTCATACTTTTGGTGACCAACCTGACATAGTTGATGAGTCTTACAAAGGGTCTGATGAGTTTTATCCCCGTATTGCTTTAGTGGACCATGCTAGTTCCTCTCTGACAAGTCTAGATCTTAACACTTTTGGAGCTTACTCTATAGGTTCAACTTCTCTTGTCACCAGAGATGACATCCTTGGCATAAATCCTATTGAACCAGTCACTTCATTTCATCTCACAAAATCAGATCTCATAGCTTGGTCTACCCAGGATCAACATGCCATTGAACTTGTTACTTCTTCCACCAGTGAACTAGCAACAAAATGGACTGAATCAGAAATCAAGTATCTCAATCATCAAATCAAAAGAAAAGAGCAATGGTCGGATGGTGAAAACCACATTTTGGCAGTATCGTAACTTAAAAAAAGTAAAAGTAAAGATTTTCTCAAAAATGATGATTATTCAATAAAAGGTGAAAAGCTGATTCTTTACAAGAACATGGTGAACTTATCAGAAAATAAAATTTCTAATGTCATGGTTACTGTGACATCCATTTCACAATTGAAAAAGCAAAATTCACGCTTTAAGTTCCTGGTGGAAGAATTACACTATCTTGCTCATAGTCCTTACAATGCCATCATATTTTCCTATCTCCAAGATCATGTTATTCCTGAAAATCTAACACATAATATGAAGCACCATCTCATTCGTCATGCCTCACACTTTACCCTCATCTCTGGTGACTTGTATAGGAAGGGTCTAGATGGAACTCTCCTTAGGTGTCTAGAAATAGAGGAGTCAGGGAAGGCACTAGCCGACGTTCATGATGGTATATGTGGATCACACTTTAACGACTTTGCATTAGCTTGGAAGTTGCTTAGGGATGGCTACTATTGGTTAGGACCTTATCTTATCACTACAGCATTTGGGTTCGAGGCCTATCAGTTATCTACACTAGAGGAAGAAGAACTTACCAAGCTAATCAATGTTCTACATCTGAAGAAGAGCTATGTCTAAAGTTCTTGAGCTCTTTGTACATACTTATTGATCCTGAAAAAATTCCAAAAAAATCATATATGATGTTGAAAAAATCCTAAAAAGCATAAAAAGTACTGAAAAAATGAGCATCCTAGTGAAAACCTAGCAATAGGCGCTTTGATGTCTCACCCAAAAAAATAAAAAAATGCAAAAAATTCAAAAAAAATAGAAAAAGTGCCTTGGTGAAAACCTGGAAATAGGCACCTTGGTAGCAAAACTACAAAAAAATTGAAAAAAGTCCTGAAAAAAAATAAAAAATAAAAATCTATCAAGTGGTGAAAACCTAGAAATAGGCGTTGCTTGAGACCCTTGCACCTATGTCTATCAGTCTTGTGTGGCACTCATTCACTCCACTTCTCACTTTACCTCTTCTAGCCTAGAATTGACTCTTGTCTTAGTCTAGGGGACATACATTGCTCTAGCCTATCTTGGGTCTCTTTGTGCATCTGGGTTTCTTAGGCACCTTGCAAATGGTGTTTTTCAACACCACCCCAATTTTGTTTTTCAACACTTCCCTAGAGTCAAGTGTTTCTCAACACTTATCAGATATCCTACCCGCAGTCTTGAATGATGCAATATCTCCCACTGGTAGATGTGATACTCAAATTTTGACTCTATGACCTACACACACGCACTTAAACACTTGACTTGCTGAATTTTTCTTAACTTTATTTCTTTGTGTGTTGTCTATGATGATTTCTTTGCTGAGTGTTCTCTCCCTAATAGTTTTCGATGATGCTGAGCTAGAAGACTGGGGCATGAGGACATGTTTTATTTTCTTTCTTCTTGTGGGTATATTTTGTTGATCCTAACTGTCATTAGCATTTATACTTGTTCCACTTGACATTAGGGTCTACAAGGTATTATCCTTGACTATTTTTGCAAGCACATGCTTATAGTCATCTTGACTTTCTTGTGTCTTGATGTGAGCATAATCTTTCTATATCAAACTTAGGGAACCTCACTGCACTAGTCATCTTGACCTATATGTCTTTGATGCCTAGGTGGGATTCCCACATTCCTATCTAATATAGATCATATTCAGATCCACATAGTTATACTAGTGTGTATTGTATGATCTTTCGATGCTACCAATAACACTCGATGATGAATATTAGAGTCTAAAAGCTTTGTGACCTTGCAAGTAAACCACTTTTCATAGTAGCTTGCATTCTTAAGTTCATGATAGATTATTCTTACATCTTGCATATGGAGAGAGCTCTCCTTTCATCTTTCGTGGACCTGTCGGTCAACTGCGCTCACCTTTTGCTTCTTCCTGATCATCTCTTTCGCTTCTTGTCTTTCATATCACACCATTTTCTATTCATTTTAGGATTGAAACCGAAATCCGTGTTCACCTTGGAGTTGGCTGACCTTTTGAGGCCTAATCCTTCGATCTTTGTTGGGGCATCTTTTCTTTCTTCATCCTCATCTCTTTCAAACTTCTAATCTTCCATTTCATTTTTCACTACATCTTTATCCTATAGTCAAACTGGGGCATATTTTCACTACTTGATGGTTATTCTATCATTCTTTCATCTTTGATTATGATTTCTAGTGATTTGATCATGTTGCTCTTACTTCTGCATTCCCTCTACCTAATTTCACTTTCGATCCTGAGGGGGCAGACACATCACGTCCTATTGGCTATTCTCTAGAGTATATGCTTGACCATTCCATTTTCTCTGATCGATCTATCTTTGTGCTTGACATGTTAGTTCTCATCTTGGGTCTTGATACTATCCATCTCTTTCCTAAGTGTTTAGTACTGTGGCTACCAGGCTGACCATGCAGGATTTGCTCTCTCTCTCCACTTCATTCTTCGGAGTCAAATCTCTATCTACTTTCCTTCTTGGCTGATCTATTCTTTAATGTAATGTGTTCCCATATTGATCACACATTATTCAAAGAGGGGAAAATGTACTCACCTAAAAATGGTCACTTAGACTATTAGCCCCTTTTGCTAAAATCATCAATTGCTTATTCTTGATCAAATCCTAGTTCTATCATTTATTCGATTATTTTCTATGGGTTAACCATCTTATCCTAAGTCTTTATTTAATTAAAAGGAGTTTCCTCCTCTTTTAATTAAATAAAAATCCCCCCACTTTTCCTCTTATCCTAAGTTGTACAAATAAAGCATTATTCTTATTTTATAAAAAAGGGAAAAAGCACTTTTGTCTCATATGGACACAAAAGTCAACTCTTATTTTCTCACTGGAGGATACTTGTGCACATGGATTTCTCCTCTTTGATGCTCCACCGTTGATTAAATAATTTTCTTCTTAATCTCCATGGTCCATTCCTTCTCATTTCTTATAAAAGGAGAGCTCTCTTCTTCATTCTAGATCCCCAACTTTTTATGCTAATGTTATGCTACAGGTTTTCTAGGTCACTTTGGAGCTTTTGAAGATTTGGAGCATTCTTGGCTTTTGCATCTACATGCTATCATAGTTTCATTTCTTTCATTATCATAGCATTCATAGCTTCATATTTAGCTTAGCTTCCTTTATGCTTTAAATTACTTCATGTAGCTTAATTAGGAGGCTTTGTAATACTTGCATATTTCCTTTCATAGCTTAGTTGCATTGTTCTTTCATTTCCATAGCTTAGCTTGCATTTCCATTATTAGCATAGCTTGCATTTCATCTCCATTTGGATTCTTGAAGATATTGGAATTCTTGCCCTTGTCTCATTGAATCTCCCATTGCATGGTTTACTAGCAAGGTTATTGTCTTAATAGCTCTAGCTAAGAGCACTCTTAAAACCCTTGCACTCCATGCCTAGGGAGCTCTAAATCGATTTCTCAAGGTTTCCTATCCATGGATTCTCTTGGAAACAATGATTTAGAGAAGTGCACATCTTAGTGTGTACACAACCAATCCTTCAACCTATTTATTGGAGGAAGCCTTTGAGGAATGGGAGTTGGCTGGATTATTCATAGGAGAATTGATCTTAGTTTTAGGATATCATTATTGATTATTGTATATTTGGAAAAGGTGGTGTCTGCAATCAGAAGGATTTGGTGGAGTGCTAGAAGTAGGCCAAGTTGATTGATACCTCCTACTCTAATGGTTTTCTTTGCTGGAATCTAGGTAGGAGCTATCCTAGAAGATGCTCCTCCTTATTTTATTTGTGTGATTGTTTTTGTTCTGTATTTGTGATTGCTTCCTATGTATAGGCAATATGAAGAATATATTATTCTATTGTAATATGTTTATTTTTCCTATGTGAAAGGACTTAGGACAAAGGATAGATATATTGTAAATATATTATTCTGCAAATGATTAATATTTCTTCTGTGTGTTATCATGTTTCCTGTGAAGCTATATTGTTTATTTGCTTGCTGGAAAATATATAATTGTGATTTAGATTGTGAACTATGTCACTACTCCTTGTCTACTCTCTGGGAAAAAGATAGTATCATGAATTGAATGTATACAAATCAAGAGAACTAAAAACTATCCTATTCCCTGCCTATACTCAAAACTCTTTATAAAATTCATCAACACAAGATCAAATTTATTTAAACAATCATCTTATCTGTGAATGTCCTAACATGATAGATTTCTGCCCTCTAGATAGACCCGTACTCTGATGTGTATAACTTTTGATTCTGATCAAAACTCCTCAATCCCTCCAGGGAGGATGGGTGTAATTAGGTTTTTCAAGACATATTTAAAGCTCATCAAAATCCAATGGTTGAATTGAAAGTTATGGCCCACACAGAGAGGGTCATTTTTTCTGATACTGTATTGTTTGTCAATTAGAGATCTCTATTTTTAAACTCTTGTATATCCCTATATTCAAACACTTAATGGAACATACTTATATATTAATAGGCTTCTCCCATAATCTATAATAAACAAATAAATTGGAGAGCCTATGTGCTCATTTAAACTTCAAAACAATTGACTGATTGCACCAAGTCAATAATAGGGACAATCAATGTAAATGAGGACTTCCTATGTTCAAAGCCTTATAAAAACAAATTAAACATGTATGTAAATGGTTAGAAATAGAAACCAATACTATTTCAATCTATTTCTAATCACATTTACATTGGAATGGATATTATTCAAATACAAAAGGGCTGGCTATAACCTCATGATAGAGAACATGAAAGTTGTAGAGCTTTTCATTTGTATTCAAAGAAAAATTTATTTCCCTCTCTCTTCCATACACCAAACCCTCTAAAAGTTTCTCCAAATTTTAGTGTTATGTGTTTATGATATTTTGGTAAGGGTAGGAAACCTAGCTTGTCACTTATAGTTTCCACCTAGCCTTAGAACCTTTTGGGAAAGGGTTTGTATTTTGATTTTCTTTTTAGTTGTTATTTGGGAAAGGTTACTCCACCCCTAGGTATGGCCTAGATATCACTTCCTTGTGGACATTGGTGTTTATCTCCTAGCATGAGGGAGTGGGCCTTTTGGTATCCATGTGGCTGGGTGGTAAATCTTTTATCGAGGCACCTTTCATAGTTGTAGAGCTTATGGATTCTTGCTTGCGTATTGTTCCAATTTTGAAGGAAGAAGACTTTGTATTTATCTTTCATTATTCTCAAATGTAAAGCTATTATTACCTCCTAGAGTCAATGAATGTAATTTAGCATTTAATGTATGTCAATTTGATTTAATTTGGATGGGTAGATTTAGGGAAAAGAAAAGGGAATGGTGAACTTTATGTTAATCATGTGGTTGGAAAAGCAGAAGCAGTTTCATATATGTTTCAAGAAATAGTTTAACTCCTAGATAAATTCTTTTACAAAGATTATGCTTTAAATGTTTATGAAAGAAGGTTTAGGGAATATTGATGGAATTAATTGGTTAGTAATCAAATGATAGCATTTATATTTCTCTCTATAGAATTTTAAAGGTTGTGCGATAAGAGTTAGTACACTTAATGATCTTAAAATAATTATAAATGTACTATTAGGGAACCTTGGAAAGATTTTAAGTTAAATGATGTTTATGGATTCTTCATGTAAATCTTTTAAATTTCAAATTTTTTTCATAATTCGTTACTTAGGTTTTCTTTTCTAAAGAGAATTTTTGTGCTCTTTCCTAGTTCCCTTGTGGGGCATGACAAGGTATGAAACCTCTTTAAATGAATGCTATTAATGGGCTCTTGCAATTATTCCCCATCACAATTGGCTAGTTTATAAGTCCTTGTTCCAAATGAAGAACCAATGACAAAAGGACCAAGCTAATTCACTTCCCATTTACCCTTCTTTTCCCATTCTGCTTGATTTTTAGGGTTCTCCCTTAGCACTAGATCACCTACTTGAAAGAATCTTGGTTTGATATTCTTGTTATAGTTCCTTGAAATCCTATTTTGATAGAATTTCAAATTTTCATAGGCTTTTTCTTGATGCTCTTCTAACAATTCCAATTGTTGAAGCTGGGAAACCCTATAATCCTCATCTGTTATTAATCCTTGCAATGACACTCTTAAGGATGGGATTTCAAACTCCAAAGGTAGAAAAACTTTGGCTCCATAAACCAATTAAAATGGTGTAGCTCCTATAGGTGTCCGGATGCTAGTTCTATAGGCCCATAATGTTGGGTTGATTTGTACATGCCAATCTCTTCCTGACTTGTTCACCGATCTCTTCAAGATTTTAAGGATTTTTTTATTAGTAGCCTTGGCTTGTCCATTTCCTTGTGGATAATAAATGGAAGAAGAGTGATGTGTAATATGATTTGTACCAAAAAGTTCATCAACATCTTTGTTCTTGAATTGTTTTCCATTGTCGGTTATTGTGGCATGAGGAATACCATATCTACAAATGATGTGATTGAGAATGAACATGGAGATTTGTTTTCCAATGGTGGTGATCAAGGGAAAAACCTCTACCCATTTAGTGAAGTATTCCGTAGCTATGATGATGTATTTGTGCCCATTGGAAGAAGGTGGATAAATTACGCCAATCAAAACAAAGCCACACTGATAAAATGGCCAAGGTGTAACAAAAGGATGTAGGTCTTGAGCCGGTACATGTATCATATCCCCATGATATTGGCATTTTATGCATATCTTGACAAATTGACAAGCATCTTTCTCTAAGGTTTTCCAAAAATACCCCATGTGAAGGATCTTCTTAGCTAGGTTTAAACCGTTTAAGTGTGACCCACAGATGCCTTTATGAACCTCACGTAAAGCTACCTTAGACTCTTCTTCCTCTAGACATCTAAGAAAGGTTCTGTCAAGACCCTTATGATACAATGTGTTGAAAAGGATAATATAGTAGGCTGATTGTCTTATGAAGTGTCATTTTTGGGCTCAGGTTTGGTTGAAAGGGAACACTTGGTCTTTAAGGTGTGTATAGATAGGGCTGTACCAAGGTGAGTCATGTCCATTAAGCAAGGAATTAATTTGGATATCGGGAAGGTCAAATGATAGTTTCTCCAACTCTTCCACCAAAACTTTGTATCTCTCATTTTGATCTAGTTTTTGAAAGGAAGCCAAGGTAGCCATTGCATCGGCCGCTCTATTCTTTTCTCTTGGAATTTTTTCAAAGGTGATCAACACAAAGTACTTTTTCCAAGCATCAATCATAGTCTTGTAGGGTAGCATCTTTTCATCTTTTGTATTATATTCATCATTGACTTTATTGATTACTAACTAAGAATCCCCATACACTTGTAGCTCAGTAATGTTCCATTCTAAAGTCATCTTGATACCAATGACTAAAGCCTCATATTAGGCTATGTTGTTAATACTTGGAAATAAGAGCTTGTAGGATTTAGGAATGGTATACCCTTGAGGGGTAATTAACAATATGCCGGCCCTAGAACCTCCTTGTGTGTATGATCCGTCAAAGTACAATTTCCATGTCTTGGCTTCTATATTGAAAATTGGTGCATCAGGAAACTCCACTTGAATGGTTTGTGTATATGCTAATGGATTTTTAGCTAAGTGATTTTCTATCACATGTCCTTTTATGGCCTTTCTATCCATGTATTCAATATCAAACTCACTTAATATCATGACCCATTTTTCTATCCTTCCTGTTAAGGCAGTTTTGCTAAGCAAGTACTTTAAAGGGTCAATTTTTGCAATGAGCTTCACCTTGTGCATCAACATGTAGTGACTCAATGTTTTTGAAGAAAATACAATAGCTAGACATGCTCTTTCAATGAATGTGTAGTTTAATTCATATTTGATCAATGTGTGACTCAAATAGTAGATAGCCCTTTGCCTTGATCATCTTCTTGCGGCAAAAGAACTCCTAAAGACCTTTCAGTGGCTGATATGTATAAGAGAAATGGTTTTCCTTTGATAGGTGGCATTAGAATTGGTGGATTGATTAAGTATGTCTTCAACAAAGTAAAGGCCTTGTCACATTCTTCATCCCATGTAAAAATGGTGTCCTTGTGTAGCAATCTTGTAAATGAGTGACACTTTTCTGTCAATTGAGAAATAAACTGCATCCTTTTTGATAGGTCCAACTTGAATGGGCAATATAATCATGCCTTTCAAAGACCTCTCCACCTCATCATAAGATTTTATGGTAATTCTATTTGTAGGATCAATACATGACTCGGATAATCCTAAAGACTTGACAAGGCTCAAAGTACAAATATTAAGACCAGCTCCCCCATCTATGAGAGCTCTCTTGACCATATGTCTTTCAATCAAGACTTCTATATGCACTAAAAAAATTTTGGGATGTGTGATGGACATGTCATCATGGTCTGAAAATGAAAGACAATGCAGTGTGATGAGGTGCCCTACCATATTCTAAAACTTATCCTCTTCCAAGTTCATAGAAACATTAGTTTCCACTAGAGCTTTCTCTAAGATCTCCTTGTGATTTGGAGATAATTTTAATAACTCCAAAATAGAAATTTGTGTTGGAGTCTTTTGTAGTTGATCCACCAACTATATGGCTTTTCTGTTGTAGATAGTTGTTTAGCCAAAATGCTAGATTGTGTGGGACCAATAGGTTTAGGATCAAGCCCTTGTAGGGTAATCCTTGAAGTCTTCCCCCTAGTGATAGAGTTTAATGTTTCTTCTTTCAGCTATTCCTTGATCACAATAGTATTTACAACATGCTCACCCTTGGATAATGCATTGATGGTGTTATCATAATTATGAGAAAAGTTGACATTATTGTTGCCTTGCTTCTTCCAATTGGATGGTTCACCTTTCTCATGGTTATAGAAAGGTTGTTTAAAAATTGTGTGATCTTCATTACTTTGAGGCCCTTCTATAGTGATCATACCATTATCAATCAGATCTTGTACCACATTCTTCAGCTGTAAGAAATCATTTGTGGTATGTCCTCTATTTTGGTGGTATTCACAATGACTATTCTCACTCCACCAGTTGGGCTTGTTTTGTGGCTCATAGGGTTTAGGTCTAGGTAGATCAATGATCTTATTAGCAATGAGGGTCCTTAATGTGTTCTCAAGAGGTTCACCCAAAGGTGTGAATGTTCTCTTGGGAGATGGTGCCAAGAACTGCTTAAACTTATTACCTCCTTGATTGTTCCCAAAGTTGCTACTATTGGTATTGCTGTTGAAAGGCACTTTGGGAGCCTAATTTACATTGTTCACCTGATTAGGTGTTCTTGTGAGAGTGAAAGGAGTCACTTTTAAATTATTATCATCAACAACCCCATCATTAACCACTCCTTTATTGTTTTTCTTCAGCCCAAACCAATTATAGCTATTAGAAAAGTTCTTATTTTGGTTGTTGTTGATGTTGGAGGTATTGTTATTATGGTTCATATTATCCTTATAGAGTTTTAACTCTCCATTCTTAACTAATACCTCCTCTGTAGTCACTCCATTTTCGATAAGGTCTTGGAAGGTCTTAGGACATTGCATTCTCAACTAATAATTCATCTCATTACTCAAGCTATTGATAAAGATATCCATCTTTTCTTTTTTTGGTACACTGCGAGGGTATCTAGCAAATACTGTCCTCCATCTTTGTAGGAAAATTAGGAATCCTTCTCCTTCTTTTTACTTGGTATTACATAAGGTGATCATTGTAACTTCGTGTTTGATGTTGTATGAATAGTCTGATACAAATTTAGAAGCTAGCTCTTCAAAAATTTGGATACCAGAAGGTAATTTCAAAAACCATTCCATGGCCATGCCTCCCAAACTTCTAGGAAATAATCTCATTAAATAAGTGGTTTCACGCATGAATTCTAAGCTCAATGCACAAAATCCCCATAAATGATCTTGAGGATCAGATGTTCCTTCGTATTTGTCATACTTAGTAAATACTACGTTGATAGGGAATGGTACCATGACTAGACTCTTGTCAAATGGAAAATGACACAATGCCTCTATTGAAAAGGGTTTTGGAGCCCCACTTTTCTTTAGTGTTCCTAATTGCATTTGGGATAACTTAAATTATTTATTCATGATATCGATCGGGCTCTCTTCAACTTCTGGTTGCTTAAGTTGATTGACATCATAGTCGGGAGGAAGTTTAAGACCTTCTCAGGCTAGGTCTAGAAAGTATTTATCCTTATCTTTTTCTAATGCTTTTTCCATAAGCTTCATGAAATAAGGACTTTGTATGGCTTCATTGACCTTCTCATCGATAGGATCTTCAGCTATTGGTTCACCATTTCCCCTATTGCTAGTATTATAAAACCCTTAATTGTTATGGTCTATTCCTCCTCCTCCATTGTTGTTATTTGACCCCAGATTGTTTGGGTCAATACCTATGCCATTACCAAAAACCATGTTTGTATCTATCACTTGAATAGGTTCTTGTCGTATTCTTGAAGTTGTAAAGGTATCACTTGGAAAAGGAAGCTCTTGTCTTAGGTATGTTCCATCTGGTTGTAAGGTTTTCTTGATATAGTGAGATCAAATTAAAGTTGACATGAACATAAAATCACTTTAAAATACAATTTAATCTCCCTAGCTTGTGGCCAAATCCTTCCAAAATTCTCAAAATGTTCAAAGCTAAGGATTTTTGACCAAACAGGGTATAGGAGCAGATAGAACACTCAAAAGGGTATCCGAATATAAGATCAATTTTTTTTTAAACCCTTGAGAGATGCTCTTTGTTTTCCCTTTTTTAATTCTAGTGGTCACTTCCTTGTGTGTAGGAATGACTTTAGGTTTAGTATGTGGTGACAAGAATATTCTTAGGCGACACTCTGCAGGTAAGCAGGCAGATTTTGCCCATTGATAGGTGTGATTTAAATTTTTCCACGTGTCACTTAAACTATCATAGGTGTGACTTCATTATTGACAGGCATTTTTTGAATAGTCATAGGTGTGACTTTACTATGCATATGCAATTTTTCTCTATGTGTAGGTGGCACTTTGTAGACTAGGTTGTGATTTCCAGAATTTTTTAAAAATTTTAAGATCAGGTCTATGGAATATTCTTTCTTGAAAATGAAATACAAACTCAACACACATGTCAGATTGTATCATGTACCTAAAACCACACTAAAAGTGTATTTTCTTGATTATTTTCCACAAGTATTGAATAAGAAAGTCTTCCAAGCAATCTACCTATAGTCAAATTTGGCTTTTAAACACTTTTGGCTCTAAAAAGGTAGCTTACTATTTAACAAGGTTTTAATTAACACCTTCATTCTAAATGATGTCAAATTCTTTTACCCCCTTGCGGGCTTCCCACATGCATGAAAATATGATTTGGCACAATGCAAAATGACTACTAGAGGAAGTGAAGAAAATTTGCACATAACCTAGTCATTCTCCTATTAAGGAAGAATGTATTTGTTTATAGTGGGTCAGATAGTATCATGGAAAAAGTGACTGTCTCCCACTTCGGTCATTCCCTCTCACCATCCTCATAAGGAAAATCTCAGGAGGTAGGCCCTATAGTGATCTAAATTAACTAGCATGTATAGAAAGCAAGAAATTGAACTTAGTCCAACAAGTTTGGGAATTTGGATCACTTAGAAAGTGAAGAGCATATCCCTATTGCTATTCTTTGTTCCAAACACTTCAATCGTATTTGTTCTTTTTCAACCTCTTGACAAGGAGATTCTTATAAACAAAGTATTTGGTTAATTCATCCCTTTCTTACTACCAAATTGAACTAACATGTTTGGCTTTTTTATCCACTTCAAAAAATGGAGAGCATATGCCTAATGTTTATTCAATTTGACAAATAGTAAGGTTCTTCTATTAATCTAGATCCAATGAAAAGAGCCACAATTTAAGAAAATCCAAGCTTGATTTGAAAAATACCTCTCTTTTTAGCTACCAAAGGCTAGGTGCTTTTATGAGATTTTTGTCTTTTTAATCTTCTTACTCACCTAGTGGCGATGGTTCCTACTCCCTCCTCAAACAAATTAGTCCAACACAACCATACAAAGTGAAAGAAACAAAAAGGGAAAAAAATTGAGTTCAATTAGGTTTTCTTGAGTAGATTTTTCAAAGAAATTTCTAATACCTTAATGCAAATAAATCTAGCTCAAAGTAGGAAACTTCATTTTGTAAGCATCCAATACTTTAATGAAATGATTGTAAAGATCTTCAAATTCTAAACTATCCAAAATCATAGTAGTATGTATCTCTTTTGAATGTTTGTTTTGCATTCTCACCTCTTTACTCTCTTGTGTAACTTTGTTCTCTAGTTTTCATAGCTTCTTGTATTTTCTCATCTGCAGGAAAAACATAGACAAAGAGTAAGAAAACCAAATTTAATGATTTGACAACAAATTTAAGCACAAAATAGTAGGAGTCACTTATCAGCTAAAGCACGTCACTTAACAATTAGCAGGCATGACTTTAAGAGTCACATGTGTCACTTTCCAATGATGCAAGTGGCTTTTAAAGATCAATAAGCGTGACAATTTAACTGACAATCGTTAAAAGTATCAAAAAATGTGTACGATAAAGTATTCAAAGTGGCAAATAAAAACTACTAAGCATCAATTAAAGAATACTAGGCATGACAGATCACAGTAAATTGTGCAATAGAAATCATCACATGCGGAAAAGATCAGCTAGTAGGTGTTAGTTCTCAGATTACAGGTGTCGCTTTATGCTCTCAGATGTAACACTTTATTTCACAGGCACCAGAGAGAATAAAAGATAGAATAGAAGGAATCTTCACAAGCATCGTCAACTACTTGTAAGCATCAGAAAAATTCTCATAGGCATCATTAAATCCTTCATAAGCATCATTTCTCTTGTTTTCTACAAAATTTACGACAAAGTGAAAACAAAAACACACAAAATTTGATAAAAATGTTAGAAATGAGGCTCAAAGTCCCACGGTGGGCACCATTTGTGTGTGTAAGTTTAACACCTTCATGAAATTAGGATAATCAACTATAATTATAAGAAAATACAATACAAATTTAAGCTAAGAATTGAAATTAACATCCATGACATCTCATGGTTCTCTATATAACTTGGTAAGTAGAGCTCTCAGCCTATTCTCTACTAGTGACAAATCTAGAATGAGAAATATGATACTACAATGCTTAATCTAGTTCTCAACTCTCAAATGTGATACAAAATTCAATTCAAAATGCTCTCAATTTTACTCAATTGCTCATAAATTGCCTATAATGATGATGCTTTGCACTTGAATTCTCTAGTATATTATTGCTCTCAAATTGACTCTTATTTATAGTAAAATCCCAAGGGTAGGGGGTAGAGTTATTTAATCATGATTTAGCTTTGTTTGAGTCAAAAACTTTGCAATATTTTTAGATGGGGGGACAATTTAAATGGTTGTCTCAAAGGTTTGGACAAAAAGACAAAATTGAGTGGTTGAGATTCAAAGTTGAAATGTGTGATTGAGATTCAACTATTTTGGAGTGATCCATGTGCTTTGTGTTCTCAATTCTCATTGGTTCCTCAATTTTTGTTGAAATATACTAGGATTAATTAAATTTAGCCATGTAAGGGAATAGGTTCATTTTGATTTTTGATTTAAAACTATACAATTAATTGATTAAAATTACTTCTATAGTGTTTTTGGTCCCTTTAAGCTTGTATTTAATTTTTTAATGTCATTATTTTATTTTTCCTTTGATTTAAATGATTTTGTCCAATTTGATTAATAAATGTCCATTTTAAATTAATTTGATCCATTTTGATGAGAATTAGAGCATTTTGTTGATATTTTGCACTTTGATGATTTTAAAGCACTTGCCCAGTTTTTGATGTCTGCAATTCCCCTATCCGATATTCACTAAGGAAAGATGCATGTTGCATCAATTCAAGGATTCATTAGAATATATATTTTATAATTTGATGGTAGTGTTCACTCTTTAGGTGATGCATGTAGTTGTGAAAAATAATTATGTATGCAATGAGAAATCAATACATGCTAGGTATGATCCACTTCCCGAACAAAGTTTTCAGGAATATGTATCTTTGGCATTGTTTTCAAATAGGGCGAGTAAGCCATTGATGATTACAAAGAAAGAGGGAGAATAAGATGATGAACACAAAGAACCAAAAGAAGGAGAAGATGGACAAGATGGAAAGTAGGACAAGAAAAGATGATAAAGTTTAGAGGGAGAAATGAATAGAATAGAGATATCAGAGTATATCCATTAGGAATTTAAAATGTTTCCATCAATGCCAAAGAGGGAGATTGTTAACCCCAATTGATGGTGATGATGATGAATAATGTGATCAAAGATATAAAATATTGTAGAAGGATTAGATTAGTTGTTATTTTTTCATTAATGTCAAGCAATTATTTTTCATTTATATTGATTTTCCATATCATTTAGAGTATGATATAAGTTGAGTGAGTTGAAGAAAAAAAGAGGAAGTGAAAATTTGTGAAGTTGAAGAATGTAATTGGGTAGCTAATAGAGATAAAAGAATGATAAGGTAATAATAGTTTGATTGTTTTATAATTTACATTTGATTATATCAAGTTAGTAAAGGAGATTGGACAAGTGAGTAAGGTTAGACAATTGACAAGGAAGATAAATAGTTTGGTTACTGAGCATGAAGAAGTTATTCAGTAAAATGAAATTAATTGTTGATAAAGAGAAAGGAAGCCAAGACACTAAGTAGAAGGATTTAGTTACCAAAAAAAGAAAATATAATTCTAGTTGAAGGAAAAGTAGTTTGTCACTGAGAAAGGAACAAAAAATAATACAAGGATCAAAATGACATTTAATGAAGAGCCATAGTGATCTGGAAGATTCCAAGGATGAATAAGAGTTAGTTGAAGAGATCAACAATCAAGAAAATTGAAGGTGATGATCTATGGTAAAGATTTATGTGGAAAAAAGTGAAGCTACAAATTCCAAGAAAAGTTCAAGTTCCAAGGTGATGATAAAATATACTACCGAGTACCATGTTCATTGAATCAATTCAAGAGGATGATCCGATGGTTGAGAATAAATAGAGGAATATATAATAAAAGAGATTAAGAGGCAAAACAAAGTCTATATAAAGGATGAAATTGAATGGAAAGAAAGATAGGGACTTGCAGTGTGGATATGTAACTGAGTGATGTAGTGAAGAATAAAAAGGTTAAAATTTGAGTCTGCAAAAAGAGATTGAATAGTGAAGGAAAGAAGTAAAGACAAAGAGCACAAAAGGGATTGTAGTAAGCAAGAGGTAGTTATAGATTTACAGATCAAATTTTTTATGTTATTGACACTAGTACATTTTGCACCATTTTTCGATGAACTATTGGTCGAAGGTTCTACCCAACTCGATCGAATAGTTGACCAACTGGTTTTTCGCTATTATTTGCATCAAAATATTGACCCATTGCTATAACTATAGAATAATCGACGCCAATATTGGTCAGAAACAAGGGCAATCTAGGTTGAAAATAACATTGGCAAATGTTGGTATATTGGTTGATCTTTTGACCAATATAGATTAATATTGGTCGAAAACATTGGTCACTCTGACCAGGATGCCAAACTCATGACGGTCATATTTTGACCACATTTGGTCAAAATATTTACATTAATAAATTTGGGGTGAAATTGCGACGGCAGGCAAATGTCATGCGGTTTTGGCCTTTTTTTTCAAATATAGCCCGACACCGTCGCAATTTGCGACGACAATACATTTGGCACTGTCGCAATTGCGACGTTGTCAGGATATAAGCGCAAAATTAAAAAGGAACGTTGTCATGTGTGTTTTCAACAGCGCCGTAACCCTCCGCGAAATCACATCAAGATATAAGGGCAAAAAAAATAAGAACGTTGTCATTTGTGTTTTCAACAGCGCCGTAACCCTCCGCGAAATCACATCAGGATATAAGGGCAAAAAAAACAAGAACATTGTCATTTGTGTTTTCAATAGCAGCATAACCCTCCGCGAAATCACAGCTACAATTTCTGAGTACGTTGGGTTTATTTTTCTTTTGTCATTATTATGTAATCTGGTATTCAGCTGTTAGAGAGCTAAAATACCCAGAAATGAGGACATATCTATGTTGAATTTATTGTTAGTAGCTTTGGTTATTTAGAAGTTTAATTTTATTTGTTCATCTTTCAAGCACAAACGTTTTGTGGACCGTAACGTCTTCATTATTTCGGGTATGTAGTGAAACAGCCCTAACTTGCAATTGCGATGTTGTCGGGATATAAGGGCAAAAAAAAAAAGGAACGTTGTCATTTGTGTTTTCAACAGCACCGTAACCCTCTGCGAAATCACATCGGGATATAAGGGCAAAAAAAACAAGAACATTGTCATTTGTGTTTTCAACAGCGCCGAGAGAGATTCCCTCCACGAAATCACAGCTATAATTTCTGAGTACGTTGGGTTTATTTTTCTTTTGTCATTATTATGTAATCTGGTATTCAGCTGTTAGAGAGCTAAAATACCCAGAAATGAGGACATATCTGTGTTGAATTTATTGTTAGCGGCTTTGGTTATTTAGAAGTTTAATTTTATTTGTTCATCTTTCAAGCACAAACATTTTGTGGACTGTAATGTCTTCATTGTTTCGGGTATGCAATGAAACAGCCCTAACTTGCGACTACCTTCACGGTACTTGTGTACATTATCATGTTGTCTTTACAGTGACTGTCCTCATTCAAGTGGCAATTACACAAGGGACAGTCACTATGAGATGTCCTCATTTGTGACAAGGATAGTCACACTTAGGACATCTCATAGTGATATTCCCTTGTGTAATTTCCACTTGAATGTATTGCTATTGAACCACATTAATGCTTTTCTTCTTCAACAAATGAGGACAGTCACTCTAAAGACAACATGATAATGTACACAATTACCAAAAAATGATCTTGTTAATTGATGTAACACTTTGTCTTGCTCACTCCCTATCCTTCACTAGGGTCTCTTTAGGCCAATGTTTTGACTTGATAGGGTACTTAACTATCCCTACACTCTTTAGGTATCTCTACCCAAGATCCCACTCCTTCAACTAGTGCACACCAACAAGAAATACAACGAACTCTGCTCAATACCAATCTAGCTACTAGGACACTCCTAGTCTTGTCTTCACAAATTGAAACACATTCAACTAGAACTTTACTCCATGGAGAGGCTGGCCACTAGGACCTCTATTGGTTTCAATATTACTCCTTCACCTATACTTTTCATCAGTACTTCAATCCGGTTCATCAAACCATGCCAATTGCACCCAAAAATAGGCTGCTAGCAATTAGGCCTTTGTCAAGCCTTTTTGTTTATATTAAGCCACCTAAAGGGCTTAGGATTCAGATGCCCTTTATTGAGAACTCCAAGATATCTAAGGTCTTCTCCTCCTAGATTTTTTGTACACCAACTGCTACAGCCATGCCTGAAAACAAGTATTTTGACACAACTTGGATAGTCTGACTAAGAGTTTGTTTTCTTAGCAGCCAAAGAAACTCACCCAATCTTCTAATTTGACTTGGGGCTTCTTTAGATGTGTGTCTACCTCTCCATGAGATTTTAGTTGAAGCAACCAATGCATTCAACTTGTTGTAATCTTCTTGTAATGATTTGTCATCCCTAACTGTGCTCAACTGACTCACCTAGGACATCATTGCAAACATAGAAAATGAGCTTCCCAGGGCCCCTCCTTCCAAACATATAGTACATGGAGTCTCCTCACCCATTCCAAGAGCCCGTACAAAATTGACAATGGAATGATGAGCTAAGACTCCATTTGTTCAACCTGCCTGGTTCAAACCAATGATAGGGTACTTAACAAAAGAATTAACAAACTAGTTGGAATACTTCAAAACTCAAAAAAAACACAACACAGAATAAAAAAACAACTTGTACTAACTTTTCCAATAGACACTGCGAGATCTAATCCATTAATCAACTGAAAACAAAGAAACAAAAAAACTCAAGAATTCACTAAAACCGTGTTACTCTACAAATCTTCTTAATTCCAAATGTTTTTCCCCCCAACCTTTTGCACAGATCGATGGAGGCCTCTTATAGTTGATCTGATGCCTAATTCAATGGTTTCATATAGTTACATAACCATCTTACTCGAAAATGCTCCCTTGCACAAATGTTGTCAATGTTGTGAATGACAACATTGACAACTTGTTACAACCTTTGGGATTTTGGTTCAAAACTTATTGTTCAAACACCATAAGACCCTAACCATGACTTAGTTAGGCTATTTAGACCTCACATAGGCCACTTCTACACTTCTTTGCCCAATTTGACCCCTAAATGCTTCATTCCCACTTTTGCCACAATATTGGTAACTTGGGTACAAATTGGCACTTGCCTTCACAAAGTTCATACATGAGGACATCTCACAGTGATCGATTGTCCCTTGTGCAATTGCCACTTGAATGTATTGCTATTGAACCACATTAATGCTTTTCTTCTTCAACAAATGAGGACAGTCACTCTAAAGACAACATGATAATGTACACTCACTGTAAGGACAGTCACAAATGAGGACATCTCACAGTGACTGTCCCTTGTGTAATTGCCGCTTGAATGTATTGCTATTGAACCACATTAATGCTTTTCTTCTTCAACAAATGAGGACAGTCACTCTAAAGACAACATGATAATGTACACTCACTGTAAGGATAGTCACAAATGAGGACATCTCACAGTGACTGTCCCTTGTGTAATTGCTGCTTGAATTACACAAGGGACAGTCATTGTGAGATGTCCTCATTTGTGACAAGGATAGTCACACATGAGGACATCTCACAGTGATTGTCCCTTGTGTAATTGCCACTTGAATGTATTGCTATTGAACCACATTAATGCTTTTCTTCTTCAACAAATGAGGACAGTCACTCTAAAGACAACATGATAATGTACACTCACTGTAAGGACAGTCACAAATGAGGACATCTCACAGTGACTGTCCCTTGTGTAATTTCTGCTTGAATTACATAAGGGACAGTCATTGTGAGATGTCCTTATTTGTGACAAGGATAGTCACACATGAGGACATCTCACAGTGATTGTCCCTTGTGTAATTGTCACTTGAATGTATTGCTATTGAACCACATTAATGCTTTTCTTCTTCAACAAATGAGGACAGTCACTCTAAAGACAACATGATAATGTACACTCACTGTAAGGACAGTCACAAATGAGGACATCTCACAGTGACTGTCCCTTGTGTAATTGCCGCTTGAATTACACAAGGGACAGTCATTGTGAGATGTCCTCATTTGTGACAAGGACAGTCACACATGAGGACATCTCACAGTGATTGTTTGTAATGTCCCCTTTTTGGCTAACTTGGAAAATAGGAACAATTACTCCACTTCTTAGACTTACTCTATCAGATACTTACAATTAAACTAAGTAATGGAGGTTACTTAAGATATCAACCGCTATTTCAGATTCAATCACAATATGTGTGCAAGATGATATTGATACCAATATGTTTAATAGCACTGTCGGATATAATGATATGAAATATGCTATGAATATGATGTTTCCTATCACTTATAGTGATAGTATAATGATGGTATGTCTGATATAAACAATATCGATATACAATCAATAAGTATTGCTTACAGCAATGTATTTGCTATGTCTGATATGATGATGTAATTATGCAAATGTGTAATATCGCTATGAGTGATATGTTGCTATTTCAGATTCTGAATTATATGCTTGCAACTTCAAATATTGATGCTATTTCTGACTATCCTTTCTATCTGTGCAATCATGGTGTTGTCTCTGATCTGCAATGATAAACTTAAAACCAAACTACCAAAGGTAGATGCTCTATTGAGTATATCCAAATATGGATAAGTAAATAAAGTTCTAATGATGCCTTGAGTGACTGACGAGAATGCATTCTTATATTGTCTTTAACAAATGAAGAGATGCTATGAATGAGACATGTCTTGTTTCTTCCTCCATGTCCCTTTGTTAATCACACCTTTCCATAATCCGACAGTTCACATAATATTATTTCATTATTTTCTGATCATAGATAACTCCCAGATTGACTCAATATCAAATCTTTTTATGAAGGTAATCTTCCCTAATTGGTAGTGCAACTAGTAGTTAACATCCATTGTGTTTGTATTAGTTTGGTCTAACTATCATTAGTACTTAGTCAATCGATATTAACTCTTGCCTTATCCCATATTGTTATGATGATATCCAATCTTTCTACTCTGATATAAGTCGATATCATTTTTTGATAATTGTCCATTTATTGGTTGATTGCTAGTAATGGAGTTTGATCTTCAAATTGACTTCCATTCCTGTTAATACTTAAGGATACATTGTACTTATTATCCATGACTGATGCCTCATTCATCAATAGCTTGTGATATAATCATTGATGCTTTTGTGTTTCTACAAGATGTGGTTTATCTCAGACAATCGATAATCTTTCAATCCTTTAGTCGATATCCTCCTATGTGGTGTCTATTGATATAGATAGTAGAATTCAATCTAGTTTATGTTATTGTCATGATAACATAGGAAGTGATGGTGCATATTTGCTAGCGGGTCTTCATGTTTGATATTGCTTTATCGGATATGTCATTGTCTAAACTTGTGCAATTAATGATTATTTATAATATATGAATGGTTATCCTTCTTGCTTATCAATACATCTTCTGAAACACATAGCGACCTATCCCTTATTCATATCATGTTGATCTTGACTTCATAGTATTTGGTTCATTAATCATCCTCTCATGGTATCGATGTGTAATGACTAGTGATTGTTGTATCACTTCTTCATTCCTCATCGTGATAGATAATGCAGATGTTTAATGTAGATGTATATCGATTACAGATATTCGATATTGCTTTAAACATTATTATTATTATTATTATTATTATTAATGTTATTGTTATTATTAAATATTATAATTAATGATGTTAGTAATATTAATAATATTATAATAAATATTATTATAGTGATAACATATTGTTTTATATTGAGAGGTTTATTAATATTATTTATATATTAAAATTATTATATCAATAATTGATTTAATATTATTACTTAATATATTATTATAATATAATATATATAATTTATTAATAATTATTTATTATTAATTTATATTATAATTATAATCATAATTATATTATTTATTAATATTTTAATATTATTTAATTAACATATTACTTATTATGCTAACTATATATTATTATTATCTTTTGATAATAATTATATATTATTGTTATATACCGTTAATAATAGATTATTATATATCATCTAATCATTTTATTATTATACTAAGTTCAATATGTCACGGCTCATGACATTGTCCCTTGTGTAATTGCCACTTGAATGTATTGCTATTGAACCACATTAATGCTTTTCTTCTTCAACAAATGAGGACAGTCACTCTAAAGACAACATGATAATGTACACTCATTGTAAGGATAGTCACAAATGAGGACATCTCACAGTGACTGTCCCTTGTGTAATTGCCACTTGAATTACACAAGGGATAGTCATTGTGAGATGTCCTCATTTGTGACAAGGACAGTCACACATGAGGACATCTCACAGTGATTGTCCCTTGTGTAATTGCCACTTGAATGTATTGCTATTGAACCACATTAATGCTTTTCTTCTTCAACAAATGAGGATAGTCACTCTAAAGACACCATGATAATGTACACTCACTGTAAGGACAGTCACAAATGAGGACATCTCATAGTGACTGTCCCTTGTGTAATTGCCACTTGAATGTATTGCTATTCAGCCACATTAATGCTTTTCTTCTTCAACAAATGAGGATAGTCACTCTAAGGACAACATGATAATGTACACTCACTGTAAGTGTACATTATCATGTTGTATTACAAATGGACCTTATGTTGGTCAGGATATAAGTGCAAAAAAAAACAGGAATGTTGTCATTTGTGTTTTCAACAACGCCGAGAGAGATTCCCTCCGCGAAATCAAGTGGGTTATCATTTGTGTTTTGAACAAAGAGGGTTGTCATTTTTGTTTTGAACAGCACCGAGAGAGATTCCCTCCGCGAAATCAAGCGGGTTGTCATTTGTGTTTTCAACAGCACCGAGAGAGATTCCCTCCACAAAATCACAGCTACAATTTCTGAGTACGTTGGGTTTATTTTTCTTTTGTCATTATTATTTAATCTGGTATTCAGCTGTTAGAGAGCTAAAATACCCAGAAATGAGGACATATCTGTGTTGAATTTATTGTTAGCGGCTTTGGTTATTTAGAATGCTTCCCCACAATACTTAATTACACAAGGGACAGTCATTGTGAAATGTCCTCATTTGTGACAAGGACAGTCACACATGAGGACATCTCACAGTGACTGTCCCTTGTGTAATTGCCACTTGAATGTATTGCTATTCAACCACATTTATGGGCCCGTTTGGACCATGACACATAGTAGCATCTATAGAGAAGAATATCCTAGGTGTAACAAGTTGTAAGAATATACCAACAGTTCTAAGAAGTTCCCTAGCACGTAGTAGCATCTACAGAGAAGAATATACAACATGAGGGCAGCCACTATAAAGACAACATGATAATGTACACTCATTGTATGTGTACATTATCATGTTGTCTTTACAGTGACTGACCTCATTCAAGTGGCAATTACACAAGGGACAGTCACTGTGAGATGTCCTCATTTGTGACAAGGACAGTCACACATGAGGATATCTCACAGTGACTGTCCCTTGTGTAAGCCACTTGAATGTATTGCTATTCAACCACATTTATGGGCCCGTTTGGACCATGGAACACAGTAGCATCTACAGAGAAGAATATCCCAGGTGTAACAAGTTGTAAGAATATACCAACAGTTCTAAGAAGTTCCCTAGCACATAGTAGCATCTTCTAATTGTCTATACCACTTCACAAGGTATTGTTTGCACACATTATTTTTGGTTCTTTTGATGACCCTTGTTTTGAAATTGCTATTAGGCCTTGTAGCTTATATGTTTTGATTGCTGGAGAGCTTCTAAAGCTAAGCAAGAAGACCATTGCACAAGTTATAGCCGCGCGCTCAGGTTTGAAAATTGTATATTTTTTAATCTAATGTATATTTTAACTAGACTTTTAGCTTATTTTTGCTGTATATTTTAATCTAAAGGGAATCATGGATGTGAACTTGAAAGAATTTTGTACTTAGTTCTTATGGAGAGAATAGTAGTAGTTTACGGTCTAATATCAAATAGAGTTTTCCAATTACAGAAAGTTAATGAATTCTAATAGCTTATATGTTTTGATTGCTGGAGAGCTTCTAGAGCTAAGCAAGAAGACCATTGCACGAGTTATAGCCGCGCGCTCAGGTTTGAAAATTGTATATATTTTAATCTAATGTATATTTTAATCCTTTTGCCATGTCATGTAATATGTCTTGCCTTGTAGCTTATATGTTTTGAAATTGCTGTTAGGCCTTGTAGCTTATATGTTTTGATTGCTAGAGAGCTTCTAGAGCTAAGCAAGAAGACCATTGCACTAGTCGTAGCCGCGCGCTCAGGCATGAAAATTGTATATTTTTTAATCTAATGTATATTTTAACTAGACTTTTAAAATATTAAAGGATTTAACTAGGTCTAAGAAGATTTGTGTACTTTTGACAATTTTGCTTAGTCACTGAAAGTTGTAGACCGAAGTTTTCATAGCCCAATTTTTGCTTCCTGCGAAGAACGATCATGTCAGATAATATAAGTGAAGAACAAAATAGGGAGACAATCGCTAGATTGTGGTCTAACTTGAAAAGAAAAGGTGATGGAAAATGTTATTGTCCCTGCAAAATTTGTAAGGGCTTAAACTGTAGAAGATTGCTAATCAAAACAAATATGAGACATTGTAGGGAGAATGGTCACATTGAAGGGGGGCATGACTATCATCCACTGGTAAGTTGTTCATTATATCATTTTAACAATTTATATACATATGAAATCACTTGATGATGAGTTGAAGATCATGGTTTATTTATGTTAATCAATTTTATATAGGTTGATCTCCCCAGGGAAGTACATGATATGGAGGAACATGGGGGTGCGAATATCCAAGGTGAAGATAATGATCCCATGGAAGATGACGATCATGCGCCAGAAAACACAATTGAAGATGATGGTATAAATACATTGATCCATGACACATTTAGTCCAAGAGGATCTGATCATGATGATGATGATAGCCTTGATGTACCTCTACTTGAGAAGGCATACGAGCCCCTATACAAAGACTCCCAAACAACTCTTCTCTTTGTTGTATTGTTGTTGTTGAACTTGAAGGTTATGAATGGTTTATCCAACATAACAATGTCACTTATGTTAAGGTATGTCATATATGTCTTTATAGTTAACAAAGGGTGAATAATGTACCACTAATATTGTTTATATTAACAACTTATATTTTTTGCTATAGATTGATAGGCGAGTTTTTGTTACCACCATCAAATATTCTACCTCGCTCATCGAGAATTATCTGCTATTATGAAAGATATTGGAATGGAGTATCAAGCAATACATGCTTGTCCCAATGATCATATTATATATTATAAAGAACATGAATTTGCAACACAATGCCCTGTATGTCATACAAGTAGATATCAAACAGATCGAATAACAAAAAAGGTGCCTCACAAGGTTCTTCGTTACATCCCCATTATTCCACGGATGCGATAATTATTCAGGTGTACTAGCTTGGCACAATTTATGGATTACCATGCACACAATAGAAGTCGAGATGACATTATTCGAATCCCTACGGATGGTTCGGCATTTATGCACATAGAGGAAAAGTGGCAAAACTTCAAAGAAGAACCTCATAATCTCAGACTTTCATTGGCAGCGGATGGTGTCAATCCATTTGGAGAGATGAGATCTGTTTGCTTGGTGTGGCCTATTTTTGTTATCAACAATAACATTCCTCCGTGGATGTCAATAAAGAGGGAGCACATTATGTTGGCAATGATTGTTCCAGGTATTTTATCATTTGATAGTTATTAATTTACATGTACTTACAAATCTTACAGTAAAATGGTCACAATAATTATGTAATGTTACTGTTCATTCAAGTAAGTAAATATCAAGTTAAAGATATGAATGTATATATTGAGCCTCTTATTGACGAGTTGGTGGAGTTATGGAACGGTGTCACTATGTATGACGTGTCTAGACCAATAGGACAAAGACAATTTCAATTCCATGCAATACTTGTATGGACAATACATGATGCCCCAGGGCTAACACATTTTTGTGGTATGTTATAGTGAATTCAAGTTGCGCATGATAATTCTAATTATAAAAATCAACATATTTAATAATCCAATTATATCATTATCTTGTAGGTCTTCAAACAAAGGGAAAATTTGCATGTCCATTTTGTGGTCCAAAGATGAAATCTCGTCATTCAAAAAGTTTAGGAAAGCATGTGTTTGATGAGTACAGACACTTCCTCCACAGGAATCATAAGTATCGAAGTATGGAAAAACATCTTTTCAATGGGAAAGAAGAGACTACATCAAAGCCACGAAGAATGACACCTCGCCTATGGAAGTTGGAATATAATAGAATTAATCGTCGAGGTAATGTCGTTCCACTTAATGGTTTATGTTTGTAATTTATATATTTCTATTGTGATTTTTGTTTACTAATTATGTAATTGATGATTGTGAAGGTCGTCAAGGCACTACTGACAACCTTCCAAAGGGACTAAAAAGCTATCCCAGACAATTTAGTAGGTTTCCCTACTACGAGGACCTACAAATTGTGCATTTGTTTGATCTTATGCATGTTGGAAAGAATATAACAGAGACATTGTGGAAAATACTGGATGGAAGGCGTGACAAAGAAAAAATTGTCAAAATTTGTAATGACATTCATGAATCCAATCATGCACTGAAGAATTTCATTCACTCAAATAGCAATAGAGATCAGATTAATATAAGTGCCCTTCCTTGGTTATTAACGGAGCAGCAAAGTGATGCCATAAAAGAAGTCATACGAAAAATTCGATTTCCCACAGGATTTGCTGGGAATATAAGCAATCTCATATCAAAGAAAAGTGAATTTGGGCCAAGGCTCAAAATGCATGATTGGCATACTTTCATCAAGGTAAGTTATGTTCTTCTGTATTTACAATATATTCATAAACTACGTGTACTATTCATTATGTTATGTTAGAAAATAATGAAATGATTGGTTTATAATTACTGCAGTACGTGCTACCTCTATCTCTCCCAGAGCACTTCAACAATAACATCAAACAAGTGATATATGATCTTGGAAAATACATGAGGTAAGTAGTAATATCTGTTCAATTTGTTGTATATATTTATTATATTCGCGATTTGTTTTTCTTGCTATGTAATCTATTGTATATTATTTTGTAAAGTCTTGTATTTATATATTTTTTGTGACTTGAATCTCTTAATGTAGGTGGTTGTCATCTAAAAAAATCCATAAAAAAGATATAAACTATTGGAAGAGAAGAATTCCTCATTTATTGTGTGAAATGCAAAAGTGTCTACCTCCAACTTTTTTCAATGCACAAGAACACTACCTCATACACCAAGTTGAGGAGATTGAATTGTGTGGACCTGCACACACTAGGTCAATGTGGATGGTTGAGAGGCACTTGAAATCTTTGAAGGCTTTGGTTCGACAAAGAGCACATCCTGAGGGTTCTATGGTAGAGGGATACATGGTATACCAGACTATGGTGTACATTACTGAATATCTTCCTAAGTTTGCTTCAAATATCCATGTAGATCGCATTTGGGATCTCGACCCTTTTAAAAAATTCAAAGGGGAGTACTTGATGGGGAAAGGTAGATTGAGGAAAGTGATAGGTAATAAATTATAAGATGTTATTGTAATAAATTATTTCCTAATCTTCAAAATAAATCGGTTGTAAGTCATCTATTTTTTTTTTGTACAGTTGCTCGAGAGTGGGATGCACTACATTTGTATATTGCAAACAATCTTGATTGGATGACGGTATGGATTGAACGATGTCAACATTCTGGTCACACATTAACATGGGAAGGTGTATCTTCATTGGTTAAAGAAGCTCATCGTAATGGAGATTCTAATGTTACGCAAAGGGAAATAGATTTAGCATATGGTTTAAGAGATTTCCAGGTACGTACAAAATTATTAATCACCCGTATGTTTATCAACTCATGATATAATAATTTTGACATGTTTCACATATTATTGCAGGTTAAACACCACAAGGGTATGTTCTGTAATGGTCAAAAATTTTGCGTCAAAGTGTTGGATGACACGAAGAAAACTTGTGATTCTGGAATAACTGCAGTCTTTCAAGTGACTAATATTTCATCTAGAAATGACTTAGATCCTCAAGAGTCTAAAAATCAATACTATGGCATTTTGGATGATAAACTTGAGTGCGACTTTAGTTCCTTCAAATTAGTACTCTTCATTGTCAAATGGTACAGGCTACAACTTAATCCAAATGATCCTAATAGAACTGTTATTGAACATGATAATGGATTTACAATGGTTAATACAAGGTCGTTTGAGCCAGTTGGGGATGAGCCCTATGTTCTTCCAAGCCAATGTGAGCAGGTATTTTACTCAGAGGTTTCACATAAATCGGGTTGGTCATTTGTTGTTAGACATGAACCAAGAGGAAGGCCGATAAAGTATAATGCGATGGAAGAAGAAGATACTGAAGAAGTAGAAGATGATGTAGATGATGATCACGATCGACAATTATTGGATGATGTTCCTGAGACAAATTTTCATGAAGAAGAAGAAGAAGATGATGACGATGATGCTGCTACTGATGATGATGATGAAGATGATGTTGATGTTGATGATGATGACAACGACGACAACGACGACGACGAGGATGATGATGACGACGATGATGACGAGGATGATGATGATGATGATGATGATGATGATGATGATGATGATGATGATGATGATGATGATGATGATGATGATGATGATGATGATGAGGATGATGATGATGATGAAATTTAAAGGTATGCCATCAATCCTTAATGTATTTAATATTCATTTCTTGATAGAAATATATTTGTCTTAAATGTTTACATAGTTTATTCATTATCTATTTAAAAGCTACAAGTTTCAACTACAAATAGAATACTGCTAATCTAAATTAACTATTAATCTAAATTAATTAAATAAAACTATTTAAAACACATATTAATGTGAGCCTGATTTAAGTGTTATAATGTGTACGTTTTAATGTTTTTAATTTTTATGTGATGCTTATGATGGATGTGATTATGATTATGATGTGATTATGCTCACGATAATTGAATTACATTTGCAAGAAATTGAACCCCTTTCAAGAGCATCCCGCACAGTCTCATGGATCGACAGGTATAAGTCAATACACCTTATAGAAAGTCTATTTAATACACTTATCAATAGTAAGATTGATGTCTTCTAAGATCTCTCCCATTTGTAGGTACCAGCAAATAGGTATTTGTCAGAAGTGTCTTCCTCGAGTGAGGGAAATATAGGAATAGAAGAGGAAAGTGAGACATGCAGTTTATCTAGAATAGGGAGATTAACTAGAGGTCAAAGGACTAGAAGGAAATTCAATAAACACATGAAATTTTTCCTTGCTCAAGGGGGGTCATGTTCTTATGATGATGAGACGAAAGGCGACATCGAGGTGCCCTTGAGGTACCAACATCTACCGAAACATTGGGTACCCAAGGAACTTCCTCCAATAAACACTGATTTTTGTGTTAATGAGAGGATATATCGCATAGCACCATCATCATTACATGGTTTGGGCCTATTTTCTATGGATGGCATAAAGGTGTCTTACAACAAAGTTTCTGAATTGGAGGAGTATGTTGGACCATGTTACAATTAAAAAAGTTGGATGCATATTGTTCAATATAAAAAAAGTATACATAGGTATGCACTCTCGGCAAATTATATACAACAGCAAGACAATAATCAAAGTAAAAGTGTGGCTATATACATTGATGGAAGGCCAAAAGCAACAGGGAATATTGCGGGTTTTATAAATAGTACACGACCTGGGTCAACTATAAAGCAACCCAATTGCATATTTGAGGCGCGCGAGGGAATTCGTGTATTCATCTGTGCGATAAAATCAATACATGCAGGGGAAGAGCTGCTTATTGATTACAATTTGAACCGCATAGATACAAACGAGGCTACTATCATGGAGGTGGTACATACTATTAAACCAACCTCTAATCAATGACTCCAACATACCATTTAGTTATTAAATTTTTGGCTAACATTTTTATACTTGATCTTTGACATAGGGGCACAATATGGAGCAACCGCCCAAAGGTGATGGTGATGATATTCCTAGCTCATCTACACATGAGCAGGTAAAACTCATTGTAATTGTGCAAACTAGATAGAAGCAAAATGTTATTTTTTTTAATGTAATTTTCTTCATTGTTTTGGAGTAATTTTGATAATACTAATACTATTGTTGTCACAGAGGGCCGGTGGTCAGAGAGAGGGAAAGCAACCTGCAGTCCCTCAGGAGTCCCCCCTTGTGGACCCTTTTTTTATTGATTTAGCAGAGACCGATGACCCGATCGGTTCCATTAAAAAGCTGCTAAAGAAAATTGGGAAAGAACTTCTACGTTTGGTATCCATACATCCTCAGACTCAGGAAATAAAAGACAAGGCAGCTGAGTTGTTGCGCACTTCTGAAAACTTTAAAGTAAGTATTAATGAAATTTTTAATTATTACAAGAGTTCAATAATGGTTTTTATGTTATGCTCTTTTATGACATTAATTAAAATATGGATGCATTGTCTTTACAGAGTTATTTGCGTAATTTTGAACCCCATTCCCATGATGAGGCCAGTATTGCAAGTGGTTCAGGTAGATCACATGTTCCATTCCCCACTTGTGTTTTCCACTGAATATATATAGGAATGATCATAATCATTGACAATACATGCTCAAACAATCTTTTTTTTTAATGCTCTAACAATCTTGTCCATGCTAGTCCACGCGTTCTATATTTATGCATGCTCTAACAATTTTATTCTTCAGCTCCTTTCCATGATGATATGACAACGCCGCCTCCATCCAAGACAGCCACAAATGTCTTGCCGACTGCCATGTCAACAACACATAGCCTAAATGCACCAACTGTTGCACCATCTACTGGTACACAAATCCCTCTTTTTCTCTCTTTTGTTATGTGTTTAAGTGTTATGTGTTTACGATGTAGATCCCTTGATTGTGTTTGTGCCATGGGTGCTCTGCACCAATTTATTTCCCTTGAAGTATTATTTCTTGGAGGCATTTGATAATGGTTTTCATTTTTTGCAATAGGAGATGCAACAAGTCCCGATGCAACATCATTTCCTGGATGTTCCCGTGTTCCTAGTACGGGAACGGTGAAGGATTGCGTATTGATCATCAGCGATGATGAAGGCATTCCCTTAAAAGTATCCAAACTTCTAGGTACTTTAAAGTTATTATTATTCTATAGTGATATAATAGTAATTTAGTTTTTGATCACTCTTCATCGACTAATGATCCCTTGATTATTTTGTAGGGAATGATATTTTTTGGCGAAAACTTGGTGACGAGTGTTTGCGGATATTCGGGCCCACCATACGTACATGGTGGAACATCATATCCTAACTAAAACCCCAAACCACTATTTTGATTTCATATCATTGCTAGAATAGTTTTCCTTTTCATCAATTTCTTGAACTATATTAAAGGTAGCTTCTCTTCATTTATGAGTCTAACATGTTTTTTTTTACTTAAAAGGTGGAATAACCAAGATAAAAAGTTGAAGGATGATCTTGTACATAGTATGACCCAGCTTTTTGGACCTCATGCATTCGAGAGAAACAAGCTCCTTGAAAGAGCTGGTTTATGTTTGAAGTATATTAGGGACCAGTACAGGAAATATTTAGAGGTTAACCCAAGGCACGAGCGTCCGCCCTGTGTTCTTGAGGCTGAGTGGCAGGGTTTGACTTTGGATGGAAAGTATAAAGCCGACATGAAAAAATGAATTACGCTAGTAGAGAGTAGAGCAAGGTATGTGATACTTTTGAGAATGTAATTATGTACTAATTAACCTCTAAATTTTTCCTGTACTGGTCTCTAACATATTTCAAACTTTTCATAGATTGCCTGACACATCAAATTCAACAAAGGCAAGATTAGAAAAGCACGGGACACACAAGCTCGGCTCTGGTGGTTTTTCCAAACTTCAAGCACGAGTTGTAAGTATTAGTAAATGAAAACTTGTATCAATTTTTTTATATATTGCAAGGAAATTTTTTTTGATCAAACAATGCAAGTAAAATTCACCATACCAAGAAAAAATGTAGGGGTCAGAGTTCAATAGATGCCTCATAGAAGAGGACAAGAGAATTGGCTTCCAACAAGGCTATAGAGCCATGGCTGAACGGCTACGAGCTGAAATCAGTGTGCAAGGTTCAAATAATGATGCATCTGAGCCACAGGTAAATAAGCTAAATGAAATTTATTTCAAATTGAATACTTTACCAATTAGTCTATTTGATGTTAAGTTCTAATATAAAGTGAGTATATCTATTTTAAGAAAGCAATGATAACAATGTGTAGGATATTGGAATGCAGCCTGACAATCCTTCTACACAATCTATGCATAATGAAGGTTCGCATGATGTGCATCCTAGTGGTGGAGGTATACATTTGCTATTAAAATTTTTATATGTAATTACAATTGGTGTTTGGATTAATGTAACATTTTGTATAGCAACTGTAGAGGATCGAGGGGTCGGTGCTCATGAGCATGTTGAGGTTGAGTCTAGACAAAATGATGTGGCCAGATCAGGTAATTAAAGAGTGCCACAGTTATGTTCTTTAAAATAATTAAATACTTGTAACAATTATAATTAAATATTTTAAATTTAACTCTTTTATTTGTTATTGTAGAGGACCCCCCTTTGCAGCAACATAGGAATTTGAGATCATCAAGAACAAAGAACAAAACAACTGATGAGGGGGGTATTGATGATAACACTGATGCTCCTCTTAGAGCTTACATAGAAAAAAAAATTAGAAAGAGAAAAAAGAAATGATTGTCATCTAAATACCTTAATTGATAATGACTGAATTTTATGTCTCAATGAATTTAATTATGTGCTAATGAATGTTCATGAATTATGTGTTTATTTTCATATTGATGAATGTTGTGTGTTAACGAATCTAATGTGTTAATGAATGTTATCATGTGATATTGATTGAATGTTACATTTTATTAATAATTGAAAGAATGAATGAATGTTAGATGTTAACAGGGAATGTAGAGTGATGTTAGGGGGAGGGGGGTGGGGCCAAATGAGCTTCCACCTTCACGTGGTTGGCCCTGTTTAGTAGAGAATATTAAACTATATTCTCGAAACAAAGTGAAGCTCAATAAGATACTAAATGAGTCAAAATGGTTATCAAGGTCCTCTATCCATAAGATACTTGTAGTCAAAATGGTTATTAATAAGATACTTGTAGTCAAAATGGTTATCTAGGTCCTCTATCCATTCCATAAGTTCTTCACCATTCAAACTTCCTCCATAACAAGGAATGTGCTCTAGGTTAGTCATGAAGCCTAGCATGGACTCTCTGTCAGATAGAGCCACTATTTCAGAGCCTTTTCTGTGCATTTCCTTCAAGCACTGTACAGTGTACGGATGTGAAAGGGAGGGCAGACCAGTGTGGAAGTTAGAGTATTTATATCTTATGCTTTGAGAGTTTATTTCGTAGATTCAAGACACCTTATATCAAAGTTATTCCTTTTTCTTATCTGTTGTTCTGTCAAACCCTCATTTTTTGGGTTATTGCATTCAAATGGCCTTAACTTGCAAATAAACCATAGGATATCCTCTGTTCTTTGTAAAATGCAAGTTAAGGGGGTTTATTTTCATATTTTAAAAGCTTTGGAACAGGATACTAAGCCAGAGAATTTCAAGAGCAAGCCCTAGGTCAAGAATCTCAATGTTCTTGACTAGGAGTTGATGGATTATGCAAGATCAGAGGGTAGCGGCAAGTAAAGGACCTCAAACCTTGTTGAATCTAGATCTTTAGAGCATGGTGGACATCTTCAAACTCTGATCTTGGTTTCATGCACCCATTTTCAATGCCTTGTTTTGGAACCCACACCCAAAGGCATGCATTAGGTCTGCGGACTCAATAAGGACATTGATATGCTGGAGTGGAGTCAGGGTCTGGGAGTTGGAGGATTGTTAGAACATCAAAAAGGGTACTCAAAAAACATATAAGTTCATAAGGTCCTTTGTCAAATTGAAGAGTTATTGCTACAGAACAGGTTTTGGAGACCTACTAGAGTCACTAGGTCTATTTGGACCCGTTTGGACCACGACACACAGTAGCATCTACAGAGAAGAAGTTTGGTATGCAATGGTCTTGAAACCTCCTAAGAAATTCTTGGTATGCATTTGTGTGGTGCAAAAGCTTCGTTGAAAGAGAAAAAGAAGAAAAGAATAGAAATGATTTTTTTTCTTTTTATGTCATATACTGTAACCAGCTACTTATAACTTGCAAAAATTATTATAGCCATTTGAAATTGAAACTTAGTTTAATGTGAAACTGAGAACTACTTTATTAGAGCTTTCTGTGATTTAGATTCAGACATCAAGAACATTGTTTGCCTAATATTGTGATTAATGTTTATTTATTAATATCTCATACTGACAAACAATTGATAATTGTAGGGAAAACATCATTGGGGGTCTTTGAGGATCCACCAGAAGCCAAGGAGAAAATGTATTCAAATGCTAAAGATGGTGTAACAGTCCTTACAGCTGTTGAACCTTGCTGTGTAGATCATCTCCGATTCTCCAAGTTCAACAGTACTGTGGTATTCCTTTGGATACTTCTAATGGTAAATTTCAGACATCAAGTTCTTTTCGTATGAAACTACTACATTTGTAATTTGTAGTTTTAAACTTTTAGTTTATACATGTTCATCAGCTTTAGTTCGTATGCTGCCATTTCAAGTATGATTAATGAAGTTACCTTTATCATAGGATGAAAGTGAGCAGTCAGCATACTGGTACGGAGCTGGCAGCATTGATACAGTGACTAGGGCATCGTTTAATGGTGGTATTGTGTTTTCCCATATTTAGGGCATCGGCCTTTTGAAGCATTGCCTTCATCTTTCTTAAGTCTGAGTTTTAAGTTTGTTTATCTCTCTCGGCGCTGTTGAAAATACAAATGAGAACGTTCTTGTTTGTTTTGCCCTTATATCCCGATGTGATTTTGCGGAGGGTTACGGCGCTGTTGAAAACACAAATGAAAACACAAATCCCTTGTGTAATTGCCACTTGAAGGAGGACAGTCACTGTAAAGACAACATGATAATGTACACTTACAGTGAGTGTACATTATAATGTTGTCTTTAGAGTGACTATCCTCATTTGTTGAAGAAGAAAAGCATTAATGTGGCTGAATAGCAATACATTCAAGTGGCAATCACACAAGGGACAGTCACTGTGAGATGTCCTCATTTGTGACTGTCCTTACAGTGAGTGTACATTATCATGTTGTCTTTAGAGTGACTGTCCTCATTTATTGAAGAAGAAAAGCATTAATGTGGTTCAATAGCAATACATTCAAGTGGCAATTACACAAGGGACAATCGATCACTGTGAGATGTCCTCATGTGTGACTATCCTTGTCACAAATGAGGACATCTCACAATGACTATCCCTTGTGTAATTCAAGTGGCAATTACACAAGGGACAGTCACTGTGAGATGTCCTCATTTGTGACTGTCCTTACAATGAGTGTACATTATCATGTTGTCTTTAGAGTGACTGTCCTCATTTGTTGAAGAAGAAAAGCATTAATGTGGTTCAATAGCAATACATTCAAGTGGTAATTACACAAGGGACAATCGATCACTGTGAGATGTCCTCATGTGTGACTATCCTTGTCACAAATGAGGACATCTCACAATGACTATCCCTTCTGTAATTGCCACTTGAATGAGGACAGTCACTGTAAAGACAACATGATAATGTACACATACAATGAGTGTACATTATCATGTTGTCTTTACAGTGGCTGCCCTCATGTTGTATATTCTTCTCTGTAGATGCTACTATGTGCTAGGGAACTTCTTAGAACTGTTGGTATATTCTTACAACTTGTTACACCTGGGATATTCTTCTCTGTAGATGCTATTGTGTGTCATGGTCCAAACAGGCCCATAAATGTGGTTGAATAGCAATACATTCAAGTGGAAATTACACAAGGGACAGTCACTGTGAGATGTCCTCATGTGTGACTGTCCTTGTCACAAATGAGGACATCTCACAGTGACTGTCCCTTGTGTAATTGCCACTTGAAGGAAAAAAGCATTAATGTGGTTCAATAGCAATGTATTCAAGCGGCAATTACACAAGGGATAATCACTCTGAGATTTCCTCATTTGTGACTATCCTTACAGTGAGTGTACATTATCATGTTGTCTTTACAGTGACTGTCCTCATTTTTTGAAGGAAAAAAGCATTAATGTGGTTCAATAGTGATGCTGAGTAGTCAGGGCTTTTAGAATATACAAATATACATCCTTAACTCTCATTCCACCAAGGAAGAAGGAATTCCAATGGTTGAAACGTGAGTTAAGGTTTTACATCAGTCAAACCCTAAAAATGAGGGTTTGTAAACAATGCACAGAAAATTTGAAATAACTTAGATATAAAACAAAGAGAATCAATCAAACCAACTTCCAAAGCATTAGATGTCACTATTACAACTTCCAGGCAAATTTTATCATCCAACCACCATCCGTACAGCCGTACAGAGTTCATTTTTCACCAGAAATGCACTAAAAGAGGGTTATTTTTATTTTTTATGAAAGCAAAATGATTAAAATACTGGTTCTCTGTCTGTCTTCGACCATTTGAAGCCTAAAATAGGCTCTCCAAACGTTGGTTCAACCATCTAGGTGGTTAGAACAGTTTATCCAACAAATGTCAACTTTGCTTAGCAACTTTGCAAACAACTTTGCCAAGAAGGTTAAAAATGTGTTGTGGAACTTTAGGAACCTTATTAAAGTTATTTTGGACCTTCAAACTTCTTAACAACATCTAAAAGACACCTAATAAACACTTACTATGCTCATTTCATCCAAGGACTCAAAAGATGCCCAAGGTTTATAAGTCACCAAGGGGTCTTGTGTCCAACAAGTGGATGTTTATAAGGAGATAAAATCAATCCTTAATATTTATTACAAACCAAGAAAACATCTAAAACTCCTATTCTAATTTATTGTCATTCAAAAAGACTCTGATTTGTCATTCAAAAAGACTCTGATTTGTCAATCAAAAGGACCTTTCACCAGTCAATCCTTCAAAGCTCCAAGGTGAAAATCTTATGTTCCAATTGATAGGATTTGACTCCTTGGCTTCATGGAAACTTCCTTCAATCATGGTGTCTTTGGCTTGCATTAGGGATGCCCCTGCATCAAATAGCAATGCATTCAAGTGGCAATTACACAAGGGACAGTACATGCCCATTAAAGTTGGTGTTTTGTTATCCAGCATGACAATGGAGACAACATACTCTGTGTCAATTTTACTGATCAAATTTCCCTCCGCCAGGCAAAGCAACAATCTGGGTATGATAAGGTGAAATTTTGTAGTCCTTTTGGGTATGATAACAGTTCCAGTTTCCAATAAGATGGTTCATTTTTATAATCTAGCTTCAATTTCTCATGTGAAAATCTTTTTCTCATTTTATGGGTAGTAAAATATAATTATTATGCTAGAGGTGTGTACTTATGGATGATAATGAAACAAAATGATAAGATTTAAGACTCTTGTTTTTTTTTTAAATAGCAATTTAAGTTTCCTTCTATTATAAATTACTATTTTTCTATTTTTAATGTATCTTTCCAGATCTTTTATATCAATTTTATTTATGAAATATAAATATATTAATAATGTTTTAGTGTTTTTAGGATTAGTTTATATCAATTCTATGTATCATCATTTGTCATTCAATTGTCAGTATTATTAATTTAGACTGTGCAATTGTAGAACTACTCGAATATGGGTTGGATGGATACTCAAGCAGGGGAACCCTCCTCAAATATCTCAAGCAGTGAACTTGGAAAAATGTGTCCTGAAGGAACCCTTTCCATCAGAGAGATAAAAGTACAAACAAGTAAAAGAAGCAGGCTCTGCAAATATGTTTTTGAGAAGAAAAATGATAGATTATTCCAGTATGGTTCATGAGGTATATCTAAAAAGACTTTTTTTTTCTTATTATAATAAAAGAGGAAGTTGTGAATGTCAAAGTTGAGTGAAACAAAAATTATTTTCATCAAATTTTGTTAGGCTTGCTTTTGGGAATAGTTTCTTACAATATTGCTATTAAGATTTTTATTGTGTAGTTTTTAGATTAGGTTTATAAAATTATATTTCATGAGTAGTGATTCATATTAATCAATTAACGATACTTTTGGAAGGTATTTTCAATGTGTCAAATTTTGATATTTTTACAAGAATTAGATTGTGTAATTTTTTTAATTAAAGTCATTGACTCATATTTCATAAATAATAGTTCTCACAAATCCATCTCTTATAAGATTGAATAGTCTATTTAGGAAGTATTTCTGATAGTATGCCAAATTATGATATTACTATTACCATTAGATTGCATGGCTTTGAAGTCAACCTCGTTGACCCATATTCTTCTCTGTAGATGCTACTATGTGCTAGGGAACTTCTTAGAACTGTTGGTATATTCTTACAACTTGTTACACCTGGGATATTCTTCTCTGTAGATGCTACTATGTGCCGCGGTCCAAACGGGCCCATAAATGTGGTTGAATAGCAATACATTCAAGTGGTAATTACACAAGGGACAATCGATCACTGTGAGATGTCCTCATGTGTGACTATCCTTGTCACAAATGAGGACATCTCACAGTGACTATCCCTTGTGTAATTTCCACTTGAATGAGGACAGTCACTGTAAAGACAACATGATAATGTACACATACAATGAGTGTACATTATCATGTTTTCTTTACAGTGGCTGCCCTCATGTTGTATATTCTTCTCTGTAGATGCTACTATGTGCTAGGGAACTTCTTAGAACTATTGGTATATTCTTACAACTTGTTACACCTGGGATATTCTTCTTTGTAGATGCTATTGTGTGCTGTGGTCCAAAGGGGCCCATAAATGTGGTTGAATAGCAATACATTCAAGTGGAAATTACACAAGGGACAGTCACTGTGAGATGTCCTCATGTGTGACTGTCCTTGTCACAAATGAGGACATCTCATAGTGACTGTCCCTTGTGTAATTGCCACTTGAATGAGGACAGTCACTGTAAAGACAACATGATAATGTACACAAGTACCGTGAAGGTAGTTGCAAGTTATGGCTGTTTCATTGCATACCCGAAATAATGAAGATGTTACGGTCCACAAAATGTTTGTGCTTGAAAGATGAACAAATAAAATTAAACTTCTAAATAACCAAAGCCGCTAACAATAAATTCAACACAGATATGTCCTCATTTCTGGGTATTTTAGCTCTGTAACAGCTGAATACCAGATTACATAATAATGACAAAAGAAAAATAAACCCAACGTACTCAGAAATTGTAGCTGTGATTTTGCGGAGGGAATCTCTCTCGGCACTGTTGGAAATACAAATGACAACGTTTCTCTACATTATCATGTTGCCTTTACAGTGACTGTCCCTTGTGTAATTGCCACTTGAAGGAGGACAGTCACTGTAAAGACAACATGATAATGTACACTTACAGCCCGTGTACATTATCATGTTGTCTTTAGAGTGACTATCCTCATTTGTTGAAGAAGAAAAGCATTAATGTGGCTGAATAGCAATACATTCAAGTGGCAATTACACAAGGGACAGTCACTATGAGATGTCCTCATTTGTGACTATCCTTACAGTGAGTGTACATTATCATGTTGTCTTTATAGTGACTGTCCTCATTTGTTGAAGGAAAAAAGCATTAATGTGGTTCATTAGCAATGTATTCCCAGCATCTGTACCTGCATCTCTCTTATATACTACAAGTTGCTTGCCATCAGAAATTGCAGTTCCCTCACGTGACATTGATGGTGAAGTGTTCTTTTCAAAACCATCATCTGTGGTTACCAATGCTCCTATTTTAGGCAATAAGTTTGTTGCATTCCATGAGCCATTGGTCAAGTTTCTTCTACGAGCTTCTGATGCCTCAAAATCTAAGCAGCGCCTACACATGCCTCGTTGTGGTTGATTATCATTCTGTACATGAATTATAATGAGTAATCAGTTTTGGGCCTTGGAATCTTGTATGTAACATGCACAGGCATTTCATGGCTAAATGAATCTATTTTAAAAGCATCAACTTTTCTTACATGATGCTGGATACATAAGTAGAACAAGCGTATATCAAATTGGAAGCAATCAGAACTCCACAATGACATATTATTTAGAGTACTCTTCAGTTTAAGTAATAATGCATATATTGACACTGTAAAGACAACATGATAATGTACACTCACTGTAAAGACAACATGATAATGTACACTCACTGTAAGGATAGTCACAAATGAGGACATCTCACAGTGACTGTCCCTAGTGTAATTGCCACTTGAATGTATTGCTATTCAGCCACATTAATGCTTTTCTTCTTCAACAAATGAGGATAGTCACTGTAAAGACAACATGATAATGTACACTCACTGTGAGTGTACATTATCATGTTGTCTTTAGAGTGACTATCCTCATTTGTTGAAGAATAAAAGCATTAATGTGGCTGAATAGCAATACATTCAAGTGGCAATTACACAAGGGACAGTCACTGTGAGATGTCCTCATTTGTGACTATCCTTACAGTGAGTGTACATTATCATGTTGTCTTTACAGTGGCTGTCCTCATTTGTTGAAAGAAAAAAGCATTAATGTGGTTCATTAGCAATGTATTAAATAAATTTATTTTTTTTAATCCACCCACGGGCATCGCAATTGCAACGGCAACCTGTCGTAATTCGATGCAGGTGCTCGTCGCAATTGCTTGGGAGGCCCGTCGTGATTGCGATGGCCCTCTGAAGCCATGCGATGGGGGGGCGATGCCCATGCCGCTAACAAATCTTAGTCACATTGCGACGGGATATGTGTCGCAATTGCGACGGCTACCCATAGACGTCGCAATTTGCGACTAAAAAATAGCGACGTCTATGGGTGTTGCTATTGCGACACATAGCTGTCGCAATTGCGACACATAGCCATCGCAAAATGCCCCCAAATGTATTAGTGTTAGCGGCTCCGACCAGGATGCCAAACCAACGACGCCACATTTTGACACAACATGGTCGGATTTTAGACCAAACTAGGCTAGACTTACGATGAATGCGGGTCCAAATTTTGACGCAATGCGGATGATGAAGGGTGCTCCCCTTAATACCACAAACACATAATAGAAATAGAGAAACAACAACAATATGCAAGAATAGAAAATTGGCTTCTTATTATCTCTACAAATGTGGAATTAAAAACTTTTAGAATTACAATATGCAAAGCCACATGGGCATTCCCTTACAATATTCTGTAGAACAAAGCCTTGAATCATTACCCAAATCTACCCAAAATTGTCCCTAGACAACACTATGGGCCTTCTTTATATAGGAAATTTCCACTGCCGGAGAAGGTTCCAAAAATTTAGCCCTTAGGGCTGACCAAACTTAGAATTATTTTATTTTACAATTTATTACATCAAAGTCAGCTCAAAATGACTTTTGAAACCCAAACAAAAATTTTGAAGGAAAATTATTTTCCACCATTTCAGGTGACCCAACTTTCGAAGACCAATAAGTCATCGCCAGTTGACCCAATTGACTATTATAACCCCATTCTAGAAATGCCACGAAGTGCTCTACAGGCTTGACCAGTGCAAGTGCCCGTCACCCAAAGTTTTGACCTCATCTGGGGCCTCTAAAGCCTTCAAAACTAAGTTCAAAGTTTCTGTACCCTGCTACCAATACCAAAAATCTTCAATATCTTCAAAACTAGACCTGATCTAGCCATGAAACTTTACCGGTAGGCTGATATGACTGAGATGAACCTCCACATGTGAAATCAGAACATTTCAAGATCGTATGACCAACTTACTAAAAAATAGAAAGTTTCCATAAATAGCAGCCCTACATAGGATAGCCCTTATTGAATTCAAAAACAGAAATATTTTTTGGGTGATGCAAGATTGCTCTTATACCTGGGGTAATTTGACAAGTGACCCTGTCACAACTCAGGTGTGCAAAGGAAAACCAAGATGGTTAACCTCCACCTTTGTCAACCATGATGAATCTTCAACAAGTCATCCTTTCCACTTGACTAGATATTCTTCATATGTCTTATTCCTTGTGCTTCTACCAACATGACTGTCCAGTATGTCTTCAATCTCCTTGGTATCTGAACTACTTGCTGGAATACTCCACTGTGCCGCTGTGATCTCATCTTCAACACTTCCTTCATGATACTCTATCAAATTTGATATGTTAAACACTGGTGAAATATTCAGCTCACTAGGCAATTCTACCTCATATGCATTTCCTGAATCATGCTTCTTCAGTATCTTACATGGTCCAAACTTCTTCAATTTCATCTTGTTATATGTACCAACTAGAAATGGCTCCTTCCGCAAATGAACCATGACTTCATCCCCAACCTAAAATTCCTTATGCCTCCTTTTCACATCTACCTTAGCCTTATACTATGCATTCATCTTGGTAATATGCTTCCTCACCTCCTCATGGATGTTCTTCAAATGTTCTACAAAATCCTTAGCTTCAACACTACTTATTTCTCTTTTATCTATCTTTCTCAATTCAGATGCATTTCTTGGACTACTCCCATATACAATCTGGAATGTTGGTTTACCAGTGCTCCTATTGAGAGAATTATTGTATGCAAATTCTGCCTGTGGTAAAATCAAATCCCATCCTATTGGCTTGTCTCCAACCAAACATCTCAGCAAATTTCCCAAACTTCTATTCACCACATTTGTCTGTCCATTAGTCTATGGATGATGTGATGAACTGAATTTCAAATCTCTCTTCAACTTTTTCCATAATGTTCACCAAAAATATCCAACAAACTTAGTATCTCAATCTGAAACTATGGTCTTTGGAAAACCATGTAGTCTCACCACTTCTCTGAAAAAAAATTCTGCTACATGAACAACATCATTAGTCTTCTTGCAGGGAATGAAATGTGCCATCTTTGAAAATCTATCAACCACCACAAAAATTGAATCATGTCCCCGCTGAGTCCTCAGTAAACCAAGAACAAAGTCCATACTGATATCCTCCCAAGGCTTCTCTGGTACAGGTAATGGCTGATATAACCCTATATTCTGCTTCACTCCTTTCACCATTTGACATACTTTGCAACTCTATACAAATTTCTTCACATCTTGTTGTAACTATGACCAATAATAATTCTCACTAACCAAAGCAAAGGTGTTATCATGACCAAAATGTCCAGCCAATCCTCCACTGTGCTTCTCTTTGATGAGATTCTCCCTTATAGAACTTCATGGAATGCACAACTGACTCCCTCTGAATAGCATATCATCCTGGATGATGAAATCCAACCATTTCATCCTGTCTAGAGTAACAGGTTCTTTACAAGCTTTCCAAGCTTCACCAAAATCAGGATCCTCTAGATACAAATTCTTGAGTTCCTTGAACCAAACCACCTCAATCTACATCTTTGTCAGCAATAGTTGTCTTCTGCTAAGCGCATCTACAACCCTATTAGACTTCCCACTTCTATGTTTCAAAACAAATGTATAACTCTGCAAAAACTCAACCCATTTCAAATGCCTTTGATTCAACTTTCCTTCGACTATTCAAATATTACAAAGCTTGATGATTAGTATACAAAACAAACTCCTTAGGAAGAAGATAGAGTCTCCACTTCTTCAATGCCTGAACTATAGCATAAAATTCCTGATCATAAATAGAATACTTCCTCTTGGCATCATTTAACTTCTCACAAAAATAAGAAATAGGTTTACCTTCTTGGCTTATAACAGCTCCTATTGCAGTACCACTAGCATCACAATCTCCTTGAAACACCTTATTAAAATTTGGAAGTGCTAAAATAGGTTGTTCTATAACTTTTCATTTCAACAATTGAAAACTCTTTTCTACCTCATTAGTCCACTTAAACTCTTTCCTATCCCCTCTCATTGTTTTAGTCAAGGGTCCACAAATACTGCTAAAATTTCTAATAAACTTTCTGTAAAATCTAGCCAAACCATGAAAAGATCTTACCTCAGTAGCACTCCTTGGAGTAGGCCATTCAAGGATAGCCCGTACCTTCTCTGGGTCCATTTTTAGACCTTCTACCGAAATTACAAATCCCAAATACACTAACTCTTTCTTCACAAAACTACACTTCTTCAAATTAATCAACAATTTCTCATCTCTCAACTTCTCAAACACCATACGAATATGCATCATATTCTCCTCCAATGTCTTACTAAAGATCAAAATATCATCTAGGTAAACAATGACAAACTTACCCAGAAATTCTTTCAGAACCTCATTCACGAGCCGTATGAAAGTGCTAGGTGCATTGGTTAGCCCAAAAGGCATGACTAACCACTCATACAATCCTTCCTTTATCTTGAAGGCAATCTTCCATTCATCTCCTTCTCTGATCCAAATCTAGTGATATCCACTCTTCAAATCTATCTTTGAAAAATACATAGCTCCACTCAAACAATCCATAATATCATCCATTCATGGCAATGGAAACCTATACTTGATTGTGATCTTGTTTATTTCTCTGGAATCTATACACATCCTTCATTCTCCATTCTTCTTTGGTGCTAATACCACAGGTATAGTAGAGGGACTTAGACTCTCACAGATCGATCCTTTCTGCAACAACTCATGTACTTGTCTATTCAATTCCTCACTTTCTATAGGTGTCATTCTATGTGCTACCTTATTCGGCAAACTCACTCCTGGGATCAAGTCCATCTGATGAATGATCTTCCTAACTAGTGGTAATCCATCAGGCACATTATTAGATACAATATCCTGAAACTCATCCAAGAAATCTGCAACTTCTATAGGAACATCTTCTACTTCCTCCTTACCAGCTTTTGGAATTAAAGAAAAACACACATGCTCATGCCTCATACCATCTAGGAATTTTCTTCTATCAAAAAAAGTTATTCTTGCACTACCACATACCTTTTCTTCTGTGTCATTCAATGGCTTTAGCTTATGTTGCATTCCATCCTTTGTTAGGGAATAGGTATTTGCATAACCATCATGTACAACACATTTGTCAAACTACCATGGTCTACCCAACAACATATGACATACATCCATAGATATGATATCACACAGTACCTCATCTTGGTACCCACCAATCTTGAACTTCAATGGGCATTGTTCATTAACCATGACCCTGTGGTCATCCTTTACCTAGGCAATCCGATATGGATGTGGGTGATTCTATCTCTTGAGCTTCAGCTTTGTCACCATCTCCTCTGACACCAAATTGTCAGTGCTTCCACTATCAATAATCACATCACAACACTTACCCTCACACTTGCACCTGGTGTGAAACAAACTCCTTTGTTCAGGTTCATTCTCACCACTCAGTAGGACTCTTTTGTTAATCAGTGTTTCTCCTCTTTCAGCATCTTCAGAAAGTGATGATTTGGCATCTTCATCTACATGTGCAACTCTGGCCTGGCCTTCATTTCTTCTATCTGTCCTTCCCTGGCATTGAGGACATTCAAATGCCCTATGACCTTCTTCTCCATAATGAAAACATGTTCCACGGAAGCCTCCTCTTCCAGATCCTTGTCCTCTTCCTCTTCCTCTCTTATCTCTATTACTCTGATCCTGGAAGTGATTGGAATTATTTCCTCTCTAATTCTAGCTACTACTGGCCTCATCCTTCTTTTTTGGATCTTCATTTCGGCCACCATTTGACCGTCCACCAAATCTTCCACCACGACCTCTTCCATTTTGTCTGCTCTCAAACTTCTTATTCAGCTTTTCCTCTACTTTTAGGGTAAACTAGTATGCCTCCTCAATACTATTCATTCAAACCAGATTCAACTCCTCCTGAATGCTTGTCCTTAACCCATTAAGGTATTGGGCAACTTTCTCCTTATCAACTTTTGCATGGCCTATTCTGATGAGGAGTCGATAGAAGTCATCTGTATACTCCTGAACAGATCTTCCTGCTTGCTTCAAACTTTGTAATTTCTTTAGTAGATCAAGCTCATAATCAATAGGAATGAATTTTTGCTTCAATTTATCCACCATCCGATCCCATCTTGTGATTTTATCTTTCCCTCTTCTATTTCACTCCAATTGAATTTCTTGCCACCAGATCTTCGCAAATTTGACCCTATCAGGATCCTCAACATCTTCATACTCAAAATATTCCTCACATTCATTGATCTAGTTGATCAATTCCTCTAGGTTAAGATTTCTAGAAAATGTAGGAACCTCAATCTTAGGTCTTTTCCCAATCTTGGAAATGGCCTGAAAAAGTCTTTCTTCCTCCTGGTTCACAATTTCAGCTTCTCCTTCTTGATATTCTTCTTCGGCTTCATCCTCACTTTCATCTCTGACATTAAGATTCATTCCTCTATGAATCTCTTCTTGCAATGCTCACACTTGTCTCTGCAGCTCTCTAACCTCAGGTGTCACAGCACTACCTCTTCTGCCATGTTCTCTTCGTGGAGGTATTTTTGCAATGCGCACTGAAACCCTAACCACGGTCCTGGTGCAAAGTGCCTCACAGTCGGCAATCTGCCTCACAGTCCGCAATCTATTTACACACTCAAGAATGCCTACTCCGATACCACTTGATGAAGGGTGCTCCCCTTAATACCACAAACACATAACAGAAACAAAGAAACAACAACAATATGCAAGAACAAAAAATTGGCTTCTTATTATCTCCACAAATGTGGAATTACAAACTTTCAGAATTACAATATGCAAAGCCACATGGGCATTCCCTTACAATATTCTATAGGACAAAGCCTTGAATCATTACCCAAATCTACCTAGAATTGTCCCTAGACAACACTACAGGCCTTCTTTATATAGGCAATTTCCACCGCCTAAGAAGGTTCCAAAAATTAATCCCTTAGGGATGACCAAACTTAGAATTATTTTATTTTACAATTTATTACATCAAAGTCAGCTCAAAATGAATTTTGAAACCCAAACAAAAATTTTGAAGGAAAATTATTTTCTACCATTTCAGGTGACCCAACTTCCGAAGACCATAAGTCATCGCCAGTCGACCCGATTGACTATTATAACCCCATTCTTGAAATGCCATGAAGCGCTCTACAAGCTTGACCAGTACAAGTGCCCATCACCCAAATTTTTTACCTCATCCAGGGCCTCTAAAACCTTCAAAACTGAGTTCAAAGTTTCTGTACCCTGCTGCTAATACTGAAAATTTTCAATATCTTCAAAACTAGACCTGATCTAGCCATGAAACTTTATCGGCAGGCTGATACGACTGAGATGAACCTCCACATGTGAAATCAAAACATTCCAAGATCGTATGACCAACTTACTAAAAAATAGCAAGTTTCCATAAATAGAAGCCCTACACAGGATAGCCCTTATTGAATTCAAAAACAAAAATATTTTTTGGGTGATGCAAGATTGCTCTTACACCCAGGATGCTCCTACATCAGCAGAGTGTTTAAAAAAAATTGAAGATAAATATCTAGACTAATCACCAATGACATCCTGATCAGTGATTAGTCTAGATATTTATCTTTAGGTGTCCACACTCATTCTATTGCTTGTTTCCAGCGGGTCCCTACTTGTTCTATTTTCCAGACTACTTTGGGCTCTAGCAATCCATCTACTTGGCTCTACATGAAACTATGGTTTTTCCATTTTGTTTGAACTATTTGAGAGATAGGCTCTAACTGGTGATCCGTGAATTGGTAGAGCTTCATCTTAAATGCCCACAACTCTTAAAATCTATTCATGTGAAGCCCCCAAAGGGTATTCTTCTCTACGGGCCTCCTAGTTCTAGGAAAACTTTAATTGCTAGGGCAATGGAAAATGAAAGGGGTTCCTTCTTTTTCTATATCAATGGACTTGAGATCATGTCAAAGTTGGTTGGAGAAAGTGAAAGAAATGTCCGAAAGGCTTTTGAGGAGTCTGAGAAGAATGCCCCATTCATTATATTTATTGATGAGATATTATAGAGATTTGTCAGTGGGCTCTAGCAATCCATCTGCTCTTCTTTGTGTGAAACTATGGGTATGACGGAGATGGATGGTATGACAACCAAGAAAATAGTTTTCATTATACCTAATGGCATTTTCCTATTATACCAAAGGATTCAATGGAGCCGATATTAAGGAGTTTTGTTAGTGGGCTTGCAAGTATGCTATTAGAGAAAATATTGAGAAGGTGAGTTAGCTAATGAGGTAGATGAAATAAAGGCTGCTCATTTTGAGGAGTCAATGAAATATGCCAGAAAAGTGTCAGTGATGTATTTGTTGCTTCTGTTGCTACTTCAGATGTATTTGCTAAGATGATTTCCCCCACCAAGATGATGTACATCCATTTTATGGAGATCTGCTAAATGTTTTATATGATAAAGATCCCTACAAGTTGGCCCTTGGCTAGATCAATATTGCTCACAATCTCATTGCCAAAGTGGCCAAAGACTATGTTAGGATGATAAAATATGGGGATTCTCTTTATTGCTGCAAATCTTTGAAGGTTTTTGCACTTGGATGGATATGTACCATTGTTAAGAGAATTGGACCAAGTTTGGATTACCTCAAACAAGTGAGGCAGCATATGGTTATGTTCTTTTTTCTATCTATCTAGTTTTCACTACCTGTCGTTCCTTGGGATATCTTTCAAGGGTTCTATAAATTAATGGTCTATATTTTGGTGGGTGTCTTGTATGGGCCTATGAAATTTTTTATATTGTCTTTTTTTTCAATACTAAAACTAGATTTTGATATGTGGATTGCTTGTAAGGAACTTTGATACCACCATTTCAGTAGTTCTTCATATGATAGCACTAGTGCATTTGACCACAAATTTTGACCAAAATTTTTGACCAAAGTGCAAAATGGTTTTACTTGGTCGCATTATAAAGGATAAATTTTGTTTTTTTTACTTTTATGCCTGTGGTGGTCAAAATTTTGACCAACTATGGGTTGGTCAAAATTTCAACCAACACGTGTATAAAAGTTGAAAAAAAAGAAAATGCATCTTCATTTTCTTTTTTTATTTTTATGCCCATTTATGCCCGTGTTGGTCGAAATTTCAACCAACACGTGCATAAAAGTTTGAAAAAAAAAGAAAATGCATCTTCATTTTCTTTTTTGACTTTTATGGTCATTTATGCCCGTGTTGGTATAAATTTTGACCAACACGGCCATAAAGGTAAAAAAAAAAGAAAATGCATCTTCATTTAAACTATCCTTTTTAGCGCGGGTGGGAGCAGGCGGGCGGGCGGAAACAAGCGGGAAAGTGATTATAGGTTCCATTTTATTTTGTTTCTCCACTGCCTCTTGCCATTAGTTTTGTAATCAAAGACAAGATTAATCCATGTTTATTAAGAAAGAAGGTCCCGCGACCTTCAATTCATTGATGAAATGAAGCAAATTAATACCTGCTCCTAATATACAATTGAAAAACACCATCATTATTAAAATATCTAGTAAGGAGACAAGAGAACCCTCACCAAAGTAGTGGGGAAAGCTGAAAAGAAAGCATTAACATTTTGAAGGCTTCCACCGCTGAGGACAAGTGTAGTCGCATTAAGCCAATTCGACTATGCATCGATAGTCGATGGTTCCAGCTAGGGCATAATCCAGAATCCTATGCTACATAATTTAATGGATTGAATTTATGTCGGTTTGATAGGGTGATATATTATTCTCCCAATTGATCTCTTCTCTTCATAGGTGTTGATCAATGAAGCTATAGAGGTAGTACAAGGTGGGATTTTTTATTGCCATGATGCACATAATAGAAGAGGAGAGAAATTCTAAAAACCATTTTTGAATCTGCCATATGCAGGCAACTGATGACATCTGGAGGCATCGATTGTACACATAAGGCCCCTTAAAGAAATGTGGTCTCATGGAGTGCACCCTCACAATGTGAATGGACACTTGATATGCATGCATAACAAATTTATTGTGAACAATATTGTAGAAAATTTTGTGCAAATGCAGTGGGGTAATGTAAAGATAAAGTCCAAAACCTTTGTACATATCCTCCCTTCCCACACCAATGCAGAGGCTTTCAAATAACATATATACATCCATCAAAGAACACTAAGGGGATTTTTAACAAAGGTTATAGTTGTATGTGCCTTTCTCAATATGTACAAAAATGAAGAGAAAAACCAAGCATGTGAGCTGCTTCACACATAGTTATGGGTTTTTCTATGTTTGACATCTTCTTCAAATGGAACCTTCTCCCCTTTATAACATCCAATACAAAGGAGAAGTTACTCCTCTTCCTCATGTCTATTAAGAGTCACAACCCTTCACAATTACCACTTTTTGAAACAACACAACCCTTCATAATTTTTATTTTTTGAGAAGGTCACAAGATTTCTTCTTTTTATTTCTTTCTTCTTTCATTAATCCTCTCTTGATTTATATCCTCCATTCCCTCTTCTCCATAAATATGGATCCCTCTCTAAATTAAGTACTATGTCATATTCTTATTGCCTGATAATTCAAACTAAATCTCCTTTTTCCAAAATTACCCTATTTCCACATCTGATTTCATCTCAAATATTATAATTCTTATTTTATCTTCTTTTATTTCTGCCATAATTATGTTGTGGACCAACTCTAACTTGAGAATGCATTTTCCCTTGTATTCCTCTTCCATTCAACACCTATTTGTGCTTGCATATTTTGAGGAGACACGTCTCTTTGGAAAGATGCACCCATTTAAAGGGGTCATATCTCATCATTGCTATCTTGTTGATTAGATCTGCACTTCTCATTCTTGATAAAAAAATTGCCCCCTTTCAAATGAAGCTACCTTCTCCCTTTTATACCTCATAGTTTGAGGGAGTCACAACTTTTCCTCTGATGCCTTTTGACCATTCATTAACTTAATTTTAATTAAATTTATGTTAAATTTTATTTTTATTTTTATTTTTTGTATTTTAATTTTGTTATTATTATTATTTAATATTAAATCCTATTTCAGAAAGGTGACATTACAATGAGTGAGACCATGTATCAAACATTTTGTTATCCTTAAATTATGTAGATAGTCTGAGTATTCTTACCAAACGGAAACAAGTCTTCCCCAATCCAACTTGAAACTATTTTTGGAAGCTACATCATATTTTGTGAAATGTTCAATGTAGTCAATATGTTATAATGCTTCTTTCCTCCATGAATATGAACATAGGTCCTCCAGAAGTGATTTGTGAACCTTTGACACAAAAGCTTTGAATTTAAAGGCCCCATAGGATTCTGGATCACCTAACTGAAATTTTTCCGTGTTTAGCAATTGTGGAGAGCATAGGATTTATCAATGTAATAAAGAATAATTATAATCTAACTTTATATTTACATATTTATCAATGTATATAGTAATATCAATTATTGATATTGATATGTATGTATATATATAATAAATTATTTCTCATAATAATCATATAGTCAATATTATTTATCTAATTGATGTTACAAACATCAACACTCCAATATTATTTACTTGCAAATATGGACCTCAAAAATATCAAAATATAATATGAGAATGGGAAAATTTGATTCGCTTGAATTTTGAAATCTTCACGTAGTTTGATCTGAAAATAGATTTAATTTACTAAACTATTCAAAAGTTTCATCAAATTCAAAATTTTTTGTGTTGTGAAATGTGCTAACTTTTTAGTTTGAGTTTTTTCCCTTCATTTTAATTAATCAATTTAACCTAATTATTCTTTAAGCAATGATAGAGGTAAAAATGGTGTGATTTCTAATAAAAGTTAGTCATAATTTAGATAATGTGTGGTTCTATTTATACAAATTTATACATTGGGTTTGTAAGTTTTTGAATAAACTGTAAACCCTTGTTTGCATAGTCATGGCCACTATAGAAAATTTTGTTTTGACCAAAACCTAAAAACTCACAAGATCTTCCTTCTCAAATGAGGAAAGCCTCAATTCATTGATTCCCTCAACTAATATAATTGTCTCTTTATCCGCTCCCTATAGTCCTAAAGAAATGAAAGCTATGAATTAAGCTTCTCAATTTAAGCTCTAGTTTCTGTATCCTTATCCTTTGAAATATTATATATATTATTGCCAATTGTGTGATCTATGACTCAATGGAGTCAATCTCATCCTTTATGCTTTTTTGAAAAACTAGGTCATTTCAAGAAAAATTGATAGAACACATACTTAACTTCATTAGCACATTCCTTAAATAATTTCAAGTGATGCTAAAATATATCAATTGTGTGCATTTTCATACTGATTAAAGGCTTCTACCTTTCTCTTATCTTTTATCTTACTTAAGGCATCCCACTCTTCTTTATTCTCAATAAGAGAGGAATGATCCTTGAAGGAACCTATCGAAAGCTTCAATTTTTGTTTTAGAAGCAATGAGGAATTAATGTTTACCACTTAAATTCATCACTTGTCTTAGTAGTGTCTTGAACCTTCTTAGTATTTCCTCTTCCTCTTTCTCATTAAGCACTATAGTTTTCTCTAAAGGAACAATGTCCTATTCTTTGTTTCTAGTTATGTTCCTTGAAGGAGGGACACCTATTTCACTCTGATCTTCTGCACCACTACTCTTTGGATGAGAAGTTTTCTTATCCTTCTTATCACTCTTCTTTGTTGTATCCTCTCAATCATAGGAACATCAAAGGAAAATATATATATGTCTTGTGTGGATGCATAAGGTATATCCTAAAAATTAATATCATCTATAAGTGCTTATTACATAGGAACAACTTCAACCTTCTTCATCTCCTCTACTATTTTAGTAGTCATCTTTTTAGTTTGTTTCTTTTTCCTCTCTTTCTCTTCTTTGTCCATTCCCATGATGGTATTCACCCATTTTTGGGGGCTGGAACTCTTACGCCTACATTTGAGACAGTTGGACTCTTTCCCCATTTGAGAAGGAAGACCAAAAAAATGAGGACCCCCTCTTTTCACTTGGCAGTATTGTGAGGTTTTCACACCATCGCCCCCATTTCAAATGGGGACCCCCTCTTTTCGCTTTGGCAGTATGAGTAGTGGTCTTAGTTGGTACCAATTTTCAAGTCTCCAAGTTTGAGAGATGAGTTTGAGAAACTTTGCCTCATTTACGAGTCAAGAGCCGGACCTTGAAATGTGAAGAGGAGAGAAAGATCTAGTGTTTGAGACTTGAGAGGTAAAGAGAAAGTAGGATGCACCATCAATGGTGACAGTGCATGAAAGTTGTTATGAGAAACAAATCCAAATGGCATTGATATGGGTGTGAATTCAAGTCTGAATTAGATTGTGAACAAGGTATGAAATTGAGGTGAGAATGAGTAAGATCCAAGTATGATAAATGTACAAGTATGAATGTCAACATTCAGTTCAGAAATGAATCCCACTGAAAATGGAGGCAAAGAGAGTTATCATGGACCTAATTTCAATGAGGAATGACCAAGCAGAGTTTTTCTTTGGATGAGCTATGCCAATAAATTAACTCCCATTACAACCACTTTGTAGCTCATTCAATAATAAATAGAGGCCACATACATTTCTTTTTAAATAATGGCTATTAAATATATCATGTTGGCAGACCTGATGTTAAAATACATTTTGTATACATGCATTTATTGCTTATGTTAATGATGTAATAAGACCCCATTAGTTATGACAATAAAGAAACTCCCATTACAACCACTTTATAGCTCATTCAATAATAAATAGAGACCACATACCTTGAAGTTTATGCCATCCAATTCTCTCAAACTTGATGAATCTATTCTTTCAACATTTGTAGTAGAGCAAGGAATCCATAGGAAGTGTATGCTGATTTAGAGAGAGGAAACCCAAAGAAATAAAGTTGGTATCTAAAAGGGAAGAAATATGTTGTGGACCTACCGTCTAAGGAACAATTGTAGCATAGATGAATTGTGGTAGAAGGCATGGGTAAAACGTGATTGGGTATGGATAAACAATACCAATAGTTTACTATCTAGATCAAGAATTATCTGATACATCTAAAAAATAAATTGGATTATGGAAGCTTTGAAGATTACTTTATGGAGATTTAGAATTTAGCAAGCATTTTTCTAGGATCTCTTTTGTGCATTTTCATCATGAAGGTAGCAATGCAAATAATGCCTTAGCTAACGTGAGGATTCTCCAAGACCATCTCTTTTTTCTTCAATGATGATGTGGAATCATGAACTTTGTTAGGAAGCATTCTACTAGATGATAAGTCACCTTGATTACTTTAAAGAGTATCAACTTGTCATTCCCAATGGTAGTTGTCTCTTAATCATTGGTTTGTTATATTTTGATGTGACCATTTGTTCTATCCTTGGTGTATGTTGGTATTGAAGGCATTTGTATTGATGAGAGCTATTTATTTTGGTTGCTGCTATGTTCTCACACATGTCATTGCTCTATTTCTCATAGTATTCTAGGTTTTGAGTTATCTTGCTTGTTTGATGCTTTAGTATGTTTCCTAATGTCTACATTTTGGTTATGTATAAGGCAATTTAGTTATTCCCTTGTGTTCCATTTATGGGTACTAAGGGATTCCCTTTGGTAACAAGAGACTTGTTCATGTCTTCAAAGGAAAATTTTAGTTCATGAGCTCTGCTCTATTGTTTGGCCCTCTTTCCATTATAATGAGAATTATCTTGAGTTTAAATAGCAATGAAGATAATGGAAGGCTGAACTTGAGGGCTTCTATCCCAGCCAACTTCAAGGAAAAGCTTCATTTGTTCTATGGTTGAGAATTTGGCTCTTTTTCCCAATGATATATATTTCCAAATGATATATATTTGCTACGTAAGGGCTTTTAGTCATTTTGGACAATTTGAGGCAATCTATTGGTATTGACATAATTTTGAATAGGGGTCCTTATATTACACAGAATTCTGATTAAAAGTTAAAATATGCCATTAAAATCTAAATGATAAAGATATTTCACATGATGTTTTCGATATTAAAATGGTTGAGAAAATGGTTGTTCAGTAACGATTTTTATCTGCAGGTTGCAAAAAAATCATCCTTCTTCCACCAACGAGTCATTCCATTCAAGAAAGACCATGTATGACGATATCAACGCACAAAAAAATAGGGAGACAATTGCTAGACTATGGTCTAACTTAAAAAGAAAGGGTGATGGAAAATGCTATTGTCCTTGCAAACTTTGTAAGGGCTTAAAGACTCGAAGATATATAATCAAAACAGTTAAGGAACATTGTAGGCAACATGCTCACATTGAAGGGGGAAATGAATTTCATCCATTGGTATGTATTTTAATATTTTATTAAATACATAAGACATGATTTGATGATGACAACATGGTCATGGTTAATATAAGGTCATCATTTTCATATAGGTCAACGTCCCTCAGTTTCATGTTATGGACCATGACAATCTGGAGAATGTGGATTTCCAAATGAGGGAACATGGAGGTGTGAATATAGAAGTAGAAGGTAATGATATCATGGAAGAAGACCACGATGATGAAGAAGATCAAGATGATCATGATGATCAAGATGATGATGATGTTGATGTAGAGCTTGATGTACCTATACTTGAGAAGGCACACGAGCCCCTATATGAAGGCTCTGAAACAACTCTTCTTGCCGCTGTATTGGTTTTGGTGAACTTGAAGGTTATGAATGGTTTATCCAATGTAGCAATGACACGTATGTTAAGGTATGTCATCTTTTTTCATTATTTTAGTTATAATTCCCTTACAATTAATATTGGGTGAATCGTGTAGCAATTAATATTCTTTAAATTAACAAATTATATTTTTGGTCGTAGGTTGATAGGTGAGTGTTTGTTACCACCATCAAACATTCTACCTTGCTCATACCGAGAATTATCTGCCATTATGAAAGATATGGGAATGGAGTATCAAAAAATACATGCATGTTTGAATGATCATATTATATATTATAAACAACATGAATTTGCAACAGAATGCCCTATTTGTCATATTACTAGATATCAATCAGATCGAATAACAAAAAAGGTGCCTCGCAAGATTCTTCGACATATTCCTATTATTCCACGTCTGCAATGATTATTCAAGTGCAATAACTTGTCACAATTTATGGATTACCATGCACACAATAGAAGTCAAGATGGCATTATGCGAATGTCTACGGATGGCTCGACATTTAAGGAAATAGAAGAAAAATGGCCACACTTTAAAGAAGAACCTCGTAATCTCAAGCTTTCATTGGCAACAAACGGTGTCAATCCATTTGGAGAGATGAGATCTACTTACTCGGTGTGGCCTATTTTTGTTATCAACAATAACATTCCTCCTTGGTTGTCCATAAAGAGGGAGCACATAATGTTGTCACTTATTGTTCCAGGTATTTTTTGATTTAATGGTCATCTAAATTAATTTATTATTAATAATCCATCAAAATGGTCGTAATAATTATGTAATGTTTTTGTTCATTCAACTAGGTAAGTACCAAGTTAAAGATATCAATATATATATATTGAGCCCCTTATCGACGAGTTGATGGTGTTATGGAATGGGGTCACTATGTATGACATCTCTAGACCAATAGGACAAAGACAATTTCAATTCCATCCAATGCTTGTATGGACAATACATGATGCCCTTGGGCTAACACATTTTTGTGGTATGTTCTCTTCTTAACGCCTCTTTTTTGGTATGTTATAGTGCTAACACAAAGTTAACACATTTAATCCAATTATAAATGATCTTGTAGGTCTTTAGACAAAGGGAAAATTTGCATGTCCAGTTTGTGGTCCAAAGACAAAATCTCATCATTCAAAAAGTTTAAGAAAGCAGGTGTTTGATGAGAATAGACACTTTCTCCACAGAAATCATAAGTACCAAATTATTGAAAAACATCTTTTCAATGGGAAAGAAGAGACTACATCAATGACATGGAGAATGACACCTCACCTATGGAAGTTGGCATACAATAAAATAAATCATCGAGGTAATGTCATTCCATCTGATGGGTTTTGTTTCAAATTTATATTTTGATATTGTGTTTCATTTACTGATGATGTAATTGATGCTTGTGAAGGTCGTCAAGGAATCAATGACCAACTTCCAAAAGGACTAAAAAGTTGTCCTACGCAATTTACTAGGTTTTTGTACTACGAGCAACTCAGAATCATGCATTTGTTTGATCCTATGCATATTGGAAAGAATGTAACAGAGACATTATGGAAAATATTGCATGGAAGACGTGACAAAGACCAAATTATCAAAATTTGTAGTGACATTGAAGAATCCAACCATGCAATGAAAATTTTTATTTGATCAAATAACAATGGAGACTAGATTGATACAAGTGCCCTTCCATGGTTATTGTCAGAGCAGTAGAGCAATGCTATAAAAGAAATTATAAAAAAAATACCATTTCCCACAGGATTTGTTGCGAACATAAACGATCTCATATCAAAGAAAAGTGAATTTGGGCCAGGGATGAAACACACGATTGGAATATATTTATTAAGGTAATTCATATTATTTTGTATTCACTATATATTTGTATACTGCATGTGGTTTTCATTGCATGTGGTTTTGAAGTTTAAACACTTAATGTTCTTACAGGGAGACGCAGAGTTTAATTGTTGTTCAGCACTTGCCCCAAATATTTTAAATGTTCTTTATGATCTCTATTTTTCTTTATGTGTGCATTTGGTGGACATTACCAATACCTAACTCTTACATTTGTGCGAGTACTTCATCTTGATTATTTTTCTATCTTGTACAATGAATTTTCTGTTATCAACTTTCATTACTACATTTAGTTATTTGGCCTGTATCTTGTGGTTTTGATGAACTTTGATGTCAATCTCAAGGTAGAATATCTATGTAATAACAAGAAAAATTCTATTAAGTTGTGAGTTGACCTTACACTAATAAATGGATGGAAAAATTCCTTATAGGCTTATAGCTATTTGATGAATACCTTCTTAGATTGATGGAATATTCTTGCAGGATTTTGATTAAGGTCCTAGTTACATTAGCATTACGATGACTTATGACTTATGAGTAGTATATGATTATGATTCAACTTCTAGAAATTAGAATTTTCATTTATTGGAAAAAAAGAATACTGACAACATGTATTTCTTCTTCTAGGCACTTGAAACTGTGGATGAATTTGGAGCTGGTTCCACAGACCATATATCATTTTGTTCATCATGTTCATATAGGTGCATTATAATGGCTGCAATCCTGTAACCATTTAGACAATTAATGTTTTCCAAAACTCTTTGAAATTGATAAGGTAGTTTTTATGAAAAGGGAGGAAATGCGTATTAACCATAGAGCTTTCTTTTAAAGAAAATGCATTTTTTGTTCCTAGGAAACTTTGTTTTAAGAATGTCAACTTATGCTTTAGAATTTGCAACAAAGATAGTTCTATTTTACAAGTGTAAACAAAATACTGATGTATAAATTTTTAATTATAGAGTAAGTTAAAAGCTAAAAACTCATGCCGATTCTTTATTTGGATTAGCATTATTGTAGAGTTAGACCACAGACACAATCCTAAGTAGACACAAAGATGACTATACCAAAGAGCCTTACCCTACTTGAAGAAATTACTTTTATATTGAATTACTTAGGGATTTTGAGAAATATTGATTTATCAGAAAGAGAATCATATTTTTTTAGCACATTAGAAGGACAATATTGCATTTGAAGAATGTGTTTGGTATTGTATTGTTTTAAACAATCACAACCATTAGTTAAAATAGGAAAATTTTCATTTATAATGGCTTTCATATTTATTTTTTCATTTTATGGTTGGATGAAGTGTGGTAATAAGGTACTGGTCCATTTTCTTTTTATCATTTTACATCTATTTAGCTTTTTATTGGGTGAATCCTGATTGGACCCAAACTAGGGTCAATAGCCAGTGTGGACTGATCTAGGCTTGCCTAGGTTTATGGGTGGGATTGGTATCATAGTATGGTAGTAATGCTCATTGTTTGGCCTAGCGTAAGACCCTAGGTGAACCTTGACTAGATACTAACCAGGATTATACCCATCCCAGACTGGTTCAGATTTGGTCAAAGTTCTAGGCAAATCTAGTGTCATGCAATGGTACTAATTTCATTGCATACCTTTCTGTTTCTCAATGTCTATATTACAAGGTATGCTATAAAATTACTCCTGTTAAGTGATACCAGTGAGGAAAAAATATACAAATTATAAACCCCTAATAGTGGATATTGCGTCAATCAATAGCACTGGGTAGACACCTTACTGGGATTCTTGTCTCTTCAAAGGACCATATGCCTAAATAACCACATTTCCAAGAAGTTTGGAAAAATCCCAAATTATTCACTTAGATTGATGCTTTTGGTCGGAATTTTTCTTGACAACTATCTCATCTTTGCTAAGATAAAATACATTTATTAATCTAGCAAAGTGAACATATGGAATATATAGGAAAAACTAGGAAAAAATACTTGGACAAGTGTGACAAGCCGAGTTGAGGTAAATGATAAACCATACTAGCATTCAGCAGAATCAAAATTAACTTGGAAAACCTATTACTTGTGATTACAATTCATTTACTTGGATTTAGCTGGGAAAAACTTTAGATATAAAAAATACAGGTTTCCCAACCTATGCAGTCCAATTTACTGTTTTAATTTGTCTTAAAATTAGAGCCAGACTTGAGATACATTGCCCTCTTGAGGGTCCACAGGCAGTAGTGCTTCTTGCACATTCCCTATTGTGATACAGAGTGTGGCATAGGGGTGGATCACCCACCAGGCTCAAATTAAGGCCTTTGAGGCCACATGAGCTTCCATGGTGCATGCCATTTCTCAAAGGAATGCCACAGTTCGAGATTAACTTATCAGTAGAAAATTCATTGAACTTATGTTTTCCACTTCAGTTGAATTCATTAAGGCCATATGTGTTAAATATTGTAGACTACCTTTTATGTCTTTCAGAGATATATCATTTAAATGGACCTGAATAGATCAATTGGAGATCATGTAATGTAGCTTTAATATGATGAGTAGAAATCACAGTCTAGCCTTTTTCCAGGTATTTTGTGAATTTATATTCAAGATCATTTGATAAGCAGCATCAACAATATCATTACAGAGGCATCTCATTCCCTCATATTTTGGATCTCTCAGGCACTATGAATTTGGACCGCATCTTTGAGAATTATGAGAAGCTGACTATCAAGATTAGACAAATATTAATACAATCATGGACAAGTTTAGAAAATTTTGAGACCATTGAGATAACTTTGGCCCAAATCTGATTTAATCAATCCAACAAAGGATGCTTAGTAACAAGAATATCTTTTGTACCATTAGGACTTGAGCAGTTTAAAATAAAAAATAAATTCCCATCCATAATAATCTTAGATCTACAAAAGCCACATGAATCTTTGTGATATTGCTATTAGGATTCAACTATGTAGTTTTTTGAGTCAAACTCATTGACCTGTGATTCATGAGTAGTGGTTTACATGAACCCATCTCTCATGAGAATGAATGGAACACTTAGCACTCATTGGCTCTAGGTGATGCTGACAGAGGTGAAGCACCGGGACTTCCCGGGAGGTCATCCATCCCAGTACCACTCCAGCTCAAGCACGCTTAACTATGAAGTTTCCTCCATGGTTAAACCCACTCTGCTTGCATCCTCATTTGCAAAACCTTCACCAAGTGTTGTGCCTTATGAACTATTCATTAGAAATCCCCTTAAGCTCATCAATTAATAAGTAGGAGATATTTTCCACAGCAAGTCAAATTGTGATATTGCTATCAAGATTCTGTTGGTTGTGGATTATTCCCTTTGATCTTCAACTTGCAGATTTACACTTTGATGGATAACATAAATAAAATCCCGACTCTATCACCACTCCAAAGTCCACAAGGAAGAGGGCCAACTAACAAGGATCAAAGGATCCTTCTACTCTTTGAGCTTCAATGCTAAGGTGGGTGTACCCTTGACTCACTTCTCTAAAGGAGTCTAAAACAATATTCCACTATATCTCATATAAGATTGTTAAAGATTTATAAAATAATGTTTGTGTTTGTAGTTATTAACCATGCATACTTCAAGAGGAAGGACCAGTGCCTTATCCTAGGGCTAAGAGTCACCCAACTGTATACTTCAAATGAACACCTCAAATCAAACACAATGGAAACCAAAGTAAGTGATTTTCCTATTACCCCTTTCCCTCAAGCACAAGGACATCAAATTCTTTACCTGGCTGTAAACTCACTGAATTCACCTAAAAGGCTTTAATCCTCACTTTGTTAGAAACTCAGAGATGAATTCAAAATACTATTTGTTTACCATACATTAGCACACTTTGTGAGACTAACATATATGAGCTTAGAGACAAGCAAGAAGACATACACAAGATACAAGATTGGGATTCAAGAATGTTTTCATTAACAAATCCAGAATGAGCATACAATTAGCATGACACAAAGCTAAGAAAAAGTCATAGAAACCAGACCTCTATCAGTATATTACAGTAAAAAACCAGGGACCAAAAGAAACAATGTTTTGGAACCCTTTCAAAATTCAAAATTATGCCACTTATACCCCCTAGCCATCTTCAAAATTTGCAACAAGCTATGGATGACTAGGGTTAGGGTTTCAACCACCCAACTTGATGGAAATGGTCAAAAAGTTATTACATGGGCAGGAAAATCATCAAGAATAGGCAAGAAGAAACTAGAATAGATCCACAATGATGAAAATCTTTCTCTACAAGTACAAGGGATCACAAAACCAGGCTTAAAAGGACACCTTGCAACATGCCTTGAGCACACAACCACCACGGTACAAGCTCTGCAAATGATCCAACGACACCCTGGACCACACCACAGATGGAAAACTAGTCATTTCTCACCGAACAGGGTCACTTCTACAATAAAATCCATAAATTTTAGTACTTCCTATCGCTGCAAACCCCTTGAAAAATTTGAATTTTAACCACAACAGCTAAATCCTTGGCACCAAAAGAGAACAACGGCCCATGTTCAAACCCTCATCAACTTTAAGTTGCAGCCATTAGAGAAAATCCCCTTCACGGCTTTATGACCTTCCTGTAAAAATGGCCCCACCAGACTTAGCGAATTGGCGACAAAGGACCCTCGCCAACTCGCTAAACATTTTTGCACCTTTGCTAAACACTTAGCAACCTCCCGACTATCGTTCACGCAATCACAAGATAAACAAGTGAATCCTCTTATCCCTCCGTGAATGTGAGACCACATGAAACTTTGTCGGCACCGCCAGACAATTATCAGGACTGCCAAACAGCATCGGACCCCACTCCTAACTCTGCAACCGTGAAACCAATAAGAAACCTCCACCTGGGCAGACAAGTCACACCTGACCCACTGCAAAAAATAGGCAACCCGGCAAGATGGAATAAAATTGACAGATGGTGCATGATCTCAAAGGCCGAGAATATTCCTTGAGATTATATACTAACCGTTGATTAAAATTCTTTCACTGTGGGCCCCTCTGACAAACCAAGTCATCACCATGCAGACGAATGAAAACCTGCCAACCCAGATCACCATGGCACATAAGAACTACCTGGAAAATAGGACCCACCACACAAAATGCATGCCTCCATGGACACGTGTCAATTAGTCACATGATCGCATAGCCAAAAATTGGGCTATGTGACCATGCGATGGCCAATCACAAGCTGCCACATCATCACCCCCGGGACCACTATCAAAGAAGCCTCATCCCCTCAGAGGATCAAACGGTTGTCATGAAAGCGCAAGAAATAAACCCCATGCATCTTCACCATGCGAACTTGTGGCAACCGTTGATCCTTTCCGAACTTTAACCATGCCAAAACCAAGAGAAGAGACAAACTGCCAAACACTCAGTGACTACGCAACTAACCATTCACCAAGTAATGAGATGTTAGTAGATAACCACCAAGAATGAGGAGATTGTGTGACTTAAGAAATAAGACCACCCACTAGGTCACTGAATGTTAGGGACTTGACTGCTAGAAACCAATGAATAGGAGCAAACCACAAGTCACCAAGTCACGGAATGAAGGCTAACCGGCAGGCAGCCGAACACAATGAAGAGCTGGGACCATGCATATAGGTGGTAGGCAGTCGCATGATCGCATGTCAGAAAAGTCTGACATGCAGCCATGCAATAGCCAATCAGAGAAAAGCATTAAAAACCTAGGCACATAGGACATTGCACCTGTGCAGTTAAGAACAAGGTTGAAAACACACAACATTTTTGACATAGAGAAAAACTGAAAACAGAGAGAGTTTTCGATGCCAAAGGATAAGTGCACAAAAGCAGGGAGCGCAGGGGGTCGAAAACAATGCAGGTTATCGGTAAAGGATCGAAAACATCATGGATTTTCAAAAATACTATGGGTTTTCGACACTGTGGAAAAATTTGAAAACACTTCCCACGGACCCTGAAACTCAAGAATCTAATTGGGCTTGCGAATTAGGAGATGCAGATTGGACCAGAGCAAGGTGCCACACAAAGAGCACAAGGTAGGAGCACACACTATAAAACCAAGTAGATTTTCATCGCAAGTCAAGATTGAGATTGTAGGCATGACAACAAAACAAAAACATTGCATGAAATAGGCCAATGCCACAAGATTTTGCAATGACAAGAAAAATCCCTAACAGATTCAACTATGTAGTTTTTTGAGTCAAACTCATTAACACGTGATTCATGAGTAGTGGTTCACACAAACCCATCTCTAATGAGAATGAATGGAACACTTAGGAGTCATTGGCTCTAGGTGATGCTGACAGAGGTGAAGCACTGGGACTTCCCAAGAGGTCACCCATCCCAATACTACTCCAACTCAAGTGCACTTAACTACGGAGTTTCCTCCATGGTTAAACCCACTCTGCTTGCATCCTCATTTGCAAAACCTTCACCAAGTGTTGTGCCTTATGAACCATCCATTAGAAAGCCCCTTAAGCTTATCAATTGATGGGCTTAAGGGGCTTTCTAATCGATGGTTCATAAGGCACAACACTTGGTGAAGGTTTTGCAAATGAGGATGCAAGCAGAGTGGATTTAACCATGGAGGAAACTCCATAGTTAAGTGCGCTCGAGTTGGAGTAGTACTGGGATGGGTGACCTCTCGGGAAGTCTCGGTGCTTCACCTTTGTGAGCATCACCTAGAGCCAATGAGTGCTAAGTGTTCCATTCATTCTCATGAGAGATGGGTTCATGTGAACCACTACTCATGAATCACGGGTCAATGAGTTTGACTCAAAAAACTACATAGTTGAATCCTGATAGCAATATCACAATTTGACTTGCTGTGGAAAATATCTCCTACTTATCAATTGACGAGCTTAAGGGGCTTTCTAATGAATGGTTCATAAGGCACAACACTTGGTGAAGGTTTTGCAAATGAGGATGCAAGTAGAGTGGGTTTAACCATGGAGGAAACTCTGTAGTTGAGTGTGCTCTAGCTGGAGTGGTACTGGGATGGGTGACCTCCCAGGAAGTCCCAGTGCTTCACCTCTGTGAGCATCACCTAGACCCAATGAGTGCTAAGTGTTCCATTCATTCTCATGAGAGATGGGTTCATGTAAACCACTACTCATGAATCACACACCAATGATTTTGACTCAAAAAACTACACAGTTGAATCCTGATAGCAATATCACAATTTGGCTTGCTGTGGAAAATATCTCTTACTTATCACATGAATCTTGTATTATTTCTTGACACCAAATCCCATCTACAGATTTCCAATTTAGGGTTCTTGGAGAAACAACATTAGGGTCTGTAAGCACACAAATATTAATGATAAAAACCATCTGTTAAAGAAAAAACCATGTTTTAAATGACTGGCAATGGTGCCCTAACCTTGTGCAAAATATCCATATTTGAAGACTCTAGTGGTGACTCAGGAAGTATAAACTAGATATGTTGCAGGGACAAAATGCCCTGAATAGGTTAAAAATGAGGCTTCCATGGATAGGCCAATAATAGACTCATACCAACCAAGAAGAAAGTATTTTTTAAAGCATATTCTCTATATTCAAATGAATTAAAAAAATAACCACAAGAATAGAGGAAGACATTACCTGATAGTACATAGTTTGTCATGCCCCTATCTGCTTCTGGCTTGGTTTTCTTTTATTCTACATTTTTATTTAGTTCTTCTAGGAAGGATTATGTCTTGGTTCGGATTTGATATGTTCAGAGTCTTTTGGTTAGAAGTAGATTATAACTTTGTTTTAACTTTGATTTATATCTTAGACAGATTCGGGATATTTAGTTTGGCTATTAATTGTTAATTTTGGTTAGACTATGACATTGGATTTAATTAAATAACTGCAGACACTGTCTTTTCTAAATTATCAATTTCTCTGTTGACTTTGGTACTTGGAAATTTGTGTTACTTAGGAAGAAGGATGAAGAATTCTTATTTTGCAATTAAGTTTTCATTAATGAGAATTTCGATGTTATATTGGTCTGTTATTGTGAAGGAAAATATGGTTAATTTTATGATTAATGCTAGTGTATAAATGATTTTATTATGTTAGCATCTATTGTTAATTGAAAATTGAAATTTAAATGAATATAAATAAGTCTATTATGTTAGAATGAGTTAGTGGGAAGACATGTGTTAAAATGGAAAGGGGATTAATAATATCCTAACCTTTTTTGTGTTATGGTTAGCAAGTTAAGATTAGTGAATTGTTAACATTGGTTATGGCTTTGAGATACTCCCTATGGTATCGTGAACTAGGAATAATGTGGCTATGTTATAATAAGTTCACTGTGCCAAGATATTTGTTTTTGTTATGTTCGAATGTGTAGTGGGAGATTGGTTGTTATTTGCACATGTGAATTTTCTCTGAGCATGGGTAAGTGGGAGTTCTCGGTAAGTATGTTCACTGCAGTGACAGATGTCGCTGTGTTTAGTGAAGGTGGTAGTGAAAGATAAGTTTGGACTTTAATACAGCTATGGCATGTTTATGGGAATTGAATGACTTCAGTTCACTGCCGGTCATTTGCTTTGGCAAGGTTTTGTTTCTCTATTGTGGTAATGGGTTTGATGCCTGGAAAGGTTGCGGAAATGGAGTCATTCTATTCAGATTGGAGAGGAATATGGTTTTTTACTTGTGCATTATTAATGGGATTCTCCATTTTTCATTTCACGATTCTATTTCTAGTTTTTGAGCTATCTTTTGGAAGCACTATTCAGTTTTTGGTGCTTATGAAATGAGCTCTCTCACAGGGTGCTCGGTTTCGTTGTTTGGTTCTTGGTCTTTTTCGGTGGGTTTAGCTTTACTGAGCAAGGAGTTGGTTTTGGTGTAGCTCACCAGTTGGGAGTGAGGTCTTTGGCTTCAACTTCAAGTTCAGAACACCCCACTCTATTATTAAGGCAGGGGCATTCTCTAACTCAACTCTTGCTTTTTATATGAATCTGGTTATAAAATTTCATTTAAATGGTTTATATTCTGGTTATGCAATATGATTAAATGTTCTTGTATACTATAGAAATGTCTTTCTATTTGTGTGTGGTTTTGCACATTGCAGTTTTATGTTCACTATTTGATAAATTGGTATTTCGATGTGTGTTTTTGGTTCAGTTGTTTAGAATATGGTTTTTGAGTTTGTCAAAATGGTGATACTATTTTATAGGAGTATGGTAGCGTAAGGTTTCCTAATTTTGGGGGTATTTGTGTGTTTCACTGTATCATGTCATTTTTCGTGATCTTAGTTGTGGGAATGACAATGTATTGTGTAAGGAAGTAGTAATGGAGAGTGAAGACTGTGAAGTTGTCGCCTCTCTACTACCAGTTCTTTTACCGAGCTTTGGGAATGTTATTTTGAATGAGATTAGTTTGTTCTGGTGTTTTTATTGGTCTTGTCGCCAAGTATTTGGGTTTGAGTATTCTGGTTATATGGCATTCTCTAATTGGTATAGTTATCGGGTTCTATGGTTTCTAGGTTAGAATGGGTGTAACCATGGTGAGAAGTTTTCTTGGCAATATTGGAACATTAAGTGAATTCTTATTAGTACTCGATTTCTTATTATTTATTGGTAGTTATTTTTTTTAGTAAACACAGCTAATGTTTGTTGAGATACCACTGTTAGAATGTTGTAGTTGACTTCCTTGTCTTGTCAAGCATTGGTATAGGGAAGCTTTGTTAAGTCATGGTAGGAGATTCTGTAGAATGCTTCTCTCTATTTAGTAGCTTGTAGTATTGGGCTTGAGAGATCGGAGATTTTGTTACCATGAGGTTTTGTAGAGAATAGTCATCGTATGATATATGTATCAGTCTTTGGTGTAAGTGGTTGATATGAATGTTCTCAGTTCTATGTTCTAGATGGAGGTAATTAGGTTTTGGTTACTATTACTATAGCTATTGTTTATGAGGATTGCTGGGTCTGTTGGTAAGTTCTATTAGGAATCAAGTTCTTTTGGATGATCATGTTGTAGCAGGAAAAAGAACATGGTTTTGTTTCTTGGTGCTATGGTATTCTCGGTTGATGTGGGGGTTTATTATGGAAATCTCTATTGTCACATTATTCTTTCATAGATTTAGTTATGACTTTGGTCTGAAGGCTATTTGATGGCTATTGTTGCAGTATATTCGCTATCTGTGGAATTTTTTTGGAGTTGTATCAATAACTGATAATCCATATTTAGATAGGAATATTTGATTTCGTGTTTTCTGATTGTATTACAACTTTGATGTAGTGCTCTGAACTCTGTTTTAATACAAGGGTACATAAATATATATATATATATATATATATATTATATATATATATTATATATATATATATATATATATATATATATATATATATATATATATATATATATATATATATATATATATATATATATATATATATATATATATATATATATATATATATATATATATATAATAAATATATATATATATATATATAAATAAATAAATATATATATATATATACACTTATAGGAATGTATATGTATATATGTATATACACATACCATGAGTGTATACATAT